>JACGWO010000012.1:17577092-17772092 GCA_034509735.1 Sesamum alatum
GAAAAAAGATAAAACGAAATAAAAAGGTAGAAACTCGAGTGGCTCCCACAAATATTGCTCATTTTCAATCTCAACTACTATAGCGTGGGTGGTGGTTTATGGATTATTCTTACCTCGGTAATCAGATCTGGCTGGCATGGATGACTATATGGTAGTGGTTGACATCCTCCTAGTTCATCCTCAAATTTTGCATTGACGTGTTGAGGTTAGACGTATGCATACTTCTTGTCTTTTATCGGTTTTTTATGGTGCTAATAACTTAATTGATAGACGTTCATTATGGACACAACTGATTGATATTAGTGAAACCATTGTTGACGAACCTTGGCTTATTTTTTGTAATTTCAATGATGTTGTTGATATGAGTGAAGTGTGTGGGAGTTCGGGTGTTATCTCTGCAGCAATGGATGATTTTTACTCTTGTCTCCTCGCCTCTGGTCTTATACATGTTCTCATGCAAGGCGATTTTTTTACACTGCACAATTGTAGTTGATGTGGGTAAAAATGTAAGTTACTGGTCATCATCTGCTCTCTGTTGAATGCCCTCTAGTCTAGATGAAGGGGGCTTTTTATAGGGGTGGGGATGAGAGACATCTTTCCTTACGAGGATATCTTGCCTCAGATCTTCCATGATCCTATAGGATTGCTTCGAAGACCCTCCCTCTTACGATGCAAGACCTCGCCTGAAACCTCCTGCCTGAGGCAGAATCCTTTTAGAAGATACAACCCTTGCCTTCGTGTGACGTCCTTCGTAAGTTTTCGTCTATCCTGGCCTCGTTCTTGGGTAGAGGCAGATGCCTTGCCTTTGATGGGAAGTGTTTAGTACGAGGATATGTTTTAATACGAGGAGTTTGGCGGTGGGGGGATTTACTCGTAGATTTTGTGGTCTTGTTGTTTGTGGTTGCCTCATGTGGTATGACCTTGTATTTAGTAGTTTTTAATAGGAAAAAAAATGACAAAGAGAAGAGGGGGGAGCTGGTACAAGGGGTTTCTTTTTACCCCATATCAGTAGTAATGTATCGTGAAGCTTATGGAAAAGGTTTGACCGTGCTCTTGCAAATGATTGTTGGTTCACTTCTTGGGAAAATTCCTTTATATGAGCACTACACACCTCGCACTTCTAATCATCCAGATCTTATTCGTGGTCATGGCCCTACCTAAGCGGTAAGAATGTTTTGTTTGATAACTATATGGCTAGATAACTGGATTTCCTTACATTAGTTCAGAATGTTTTGCAACATTATTCGTGCGCCGTGCATCACAGAAAGATTTCCAAATCAGTTTGGAGACTGGAGTACTACATATGGAGCAACATGTTGTGGAGACATTTGTTGATTTTTCCCATGATCTTTTGGGCGGTGGTCACCGGAATTGGTTTGTTGATCTTGGCTTTCTCCGGCCATGGGCCCAACATGTTCTCTCTCTCAAGGAAGTAATTGAACTGTGATGGAATATGCTACGGTGTCCTGCTTGGAACGTTTTCAAGCCACCACACCACCATTCAGCCTGAATAGGAACCCTGATTGAGACTTGGCATCGTCCTTATCAAACTGGAAGCTAGCATCGTTGTAGCTTTTAGGAATTAATTCTCCACCACCATAAACCAAGAACATATCTTTAGTCCTTCTCCGATACTTAAAAATCATGAATAAGGGATATGTGTGTACCAGAATTGACCAAAGCAGCAACAATATCAAGTTCAAGCTGGTCTCCCCCATTAGTCGTACCTAGCCTCGAATTATCCCCATCATTAACTACATTAGATGGATCTTTGTCAATGATCAAGCCAAACCCGAACCCCTTTTTTGTGTTTTGGCCGAGCCTTACGTGAGCAGGTCCTCCGTGTTATTGCTGCCAGGGATTATTGCTTGCTCTGCAAACCCTATGGCCTCACCGCCATATCAGAATTCTTTTCGTGTGAGTGGTTCATCTGTATCATGCCCACAATTGGCTTATTGATCAGGGAGCCCACACTGTTGACCTCAGTCTGCATTGTGCACACTGTTCATCAACCATATCCCGCTCGATACTTGCATGATTTGTGCAGGAACGTCATCCTTCGTGGTATCACTTGTAGTTGTCATGGTATGACTTGATTGCTCATTCATAGTCGGTTTCTTCCCACGTTTCCAGCCAAGCAGAGACCAGAGATCACCTTGTTCTGTTGGTTGAATAGGGCCTTTATTCTTAGGGTTTTCCAAACAGTCAGAAACACCATGACCAAGATGTCGACAGAGCGTGCAGTATTGAGGGAGTCGTTCATATATTATGGGTTGGATGATGGTATTCAAACCAATCCCTAACCTTATTTCTTCCACTGACTGATCAAGCAAATTAACTTCGAGGCGAACCTGCCTACGCCTGGTCAAACCAACAAAGTCGTATACTCATCGATGTGAAGCGGGGTTCTAATCAATCTAGCAATGCTAAACATGTTGTCCTTTCAAAAAAATTGCACCGGAAATTCTAGCAAGCAAATCCAAACTGACACAATAAGGGACTCCTCCTTCATATTAAAGATTGGTGTTCATTTGAGAATATGCATAGGAAAATCATCGAGGTACCAAATACATTTCATCCAAATTTGTGAGTAATCTTCTTCAAGCGTTAATCTAATAAAGACATGTTTCACGTTAATGGAAATCTAATGCCATACATGTATTTCCTTAGATTCTGCATCATTGGACAACCATGGGAAAATGTCCAATCAAAGTCAATTCGAAAGGAGTGGAGAGGTCATCAATTTCAACATCAGAGAATTTAAATACCTTCAGTCCTTCCGTGCGGGCAAGCTCGCCAAAGGAGGCATCGTCTCTTTTTAAAAGCAAAGCTGGAGGGTGCGGTGGCTGTCATTGTCACACTTGTACTGGCAATGTAAGAGCGAGGAGGCGGGTTAGGAGGCTTAGGATCAGTTGCGGCGGTTGGTGGCTCGGATTCGAGGGAGAGAGTTGTGTATGGGTTGGATATCTTTTTTCACCTTTTTGCACTCTAGTTGTTACAGTTGAATTGAAATCCTTCATAACAGTATCTCCCCACAAATATTAAGTCCTCCCAAGATTCACAAAGACTCAAGGATTTTGAGACAGAAACAAAGACGAAAATAACAAAAAGAAAAATTCAAAATGCCTCTTTAATTCAGTTTTAGAATCCTAAATTCTAAGACTGGAACAAAGACGGACACTTTAGAAAAATATTTTCAAAATCCGTCTCTGTATTATAGATTTTAAGACGGAAAGTTTCCATCTTAAATTTTTGGAATTAATTTGATACCAGAGGACGGAAAGTTTCCGTCTTACATTTTTTAAATTAATTTGATATCAGAGACGGAATCAGAGGCAAAATCTTTTTTATACTTTAATTCTCTTAAGTTTTTTTTCAATGCCGATTCGTCAAAATTGCAATAAATTTATGTTATTAATAAAGACGAAAATAGTATCCGTCTATGAAGGTTAAAAATTATTGACAGATATTTTTTCATCTTTGATATCTGTGTTCGAATGTTTGGTCTCTTGTAGTGAAATTATAACATTTAAAGGAAAAAAGATAAAAATAAAGAAAAGAAAATTGATACAAGGGTATTATCGACACAACAAAAAAACTGATGCAGTAAATATAAAAAAGTAAAGGCACCTTTCACTTGCAAAAGGTGGTTTTAGACACCACTGCATCAATTTTTTTGTTGTGTCTATAATACCCTTAAATTGGTTCTTTCCTCCCCCCCCCCCCCCCCCCAACCCTCCTCTTCCTCCTCCTCCTCTTTCTCTTTTTTTTTTTTTAATTTGTAATGTATTGATTTATATATTTTATTTTTATTTATAATATATTTTAAATTATAAAAAATTATTTTATTATATGCACACAGAAATTATTCTATTATATGCACACAGAGATGACTAATCACGATAACTAACTAAATATAGGAAAGGAATGCATATTTTACTTTCAAATTGACAATTTTTGTACGACAACACCAAAATATTGTATATCCAATTTACCCATTTACTGACGCGATAAAATTAATTAGTGGGAAGTTTGTGGGATTGTCATGTGGTGTTTGATATTTATCTAAAATCTTCCACTATCTTCAACTGTACCATTTATCAACTAATATCTCCCAATCGTGCAATTTAACATATTAACAACATTAAATAAAAAAAAAGAAGAAGAAGAAGAAGAAACATTTTGTTATAACAAAAAATCATAGAAAATATATTGAACATCACATAATAAAAATAGTAAATTGATTATCTATACAAATAAGTCCCACTCAACGATATTTGATTGGGTAAATTACAAAGGACTCCTAAAATTTGTTATATATAATTATAAATATTTTCTCGTTATATCAAAAATTATAAACATCTCTCAAAAATTAACGTCTATCTAACAAATACACCCTATAATAGACAGTTACGAGGGGTATTTATTGGACGGCCATTAATTTTAGAAAGTATTCATACTTTTTTAAATAATAAGAGGATATTTATAATTATGATAAGGTTTATAAAAACCCATTGTAGTTTATCCTATTTAATTTTATCAAAGAAAAAAAAAACAAAGCACGAAGAAAAGAGCCAACTTGCATGCATATCATCATATTATAGATTAGAGAATTGAAGAAGAAAATAAGTGCAACTTGCGATATTAATGAATTGGAAAATTCTTACACGAACCTAATTTGGTCCGATCAAATTAATTATGGAACAAATGTGATACATTTGTTATGTGATTGGTTACTTTTTCTGAACTATACACCAATCACATGATAAATGTATTGCACTTGCCATACAATTGGTTTAAGTTCAATCAAATAACATCTAAATTAGAATTTCCTGAATGAATGTAGCCTAGTTAGGAAATTTTTTTTATCCGGACCAGGTTTAGCCGAACCGAATCAATCATGGAGCAAGTGTGGTACACTTGCTATGTGATTGATCACTTTCTCTGAACTGTACATCAATCACACGGCAAGTATATTACACTTGTTATATGATTGATTCAGGTTTGACCGAGTCTGATCTGGACTAGAATTTTCCGGTAATTAGCTAGCTATTTTCGGTATTTGTACTATTTGCGGAAAATAAGTGCAACATGCGATATTGATGAAAATGAGCGGTATTTGTACTATTTTCTTTCTTCTTTCCGCAGCTAGCTAGTTGGCCAACTTGCAGGGCTGTTTGATTCCTTCATCTAAGTAAATACAGTACTGCTATTATTAGTGTATATATATATATATATATATTATTTTTTACGCCGGAAAAACAAGTAACATGCTAAATTGCGTAGATCCAACCACCAAAATGCATTGCCTCTCTGGTTGAAAGTTTCCATGTTTAAATATATTTTCAACCGGCTCAAATGTACTTTTTTCTATCTTTTGTATTTTAATATTTTACTTTTTTATCTTTTTAGGTTAACAAATAGGTCTTATAAATTTTTAAATTTTTGTGATTTTGGTCTTTCAATCATTGGAGTTTGCAAATGTTACCGAAAAATTATTTTAATTTGGGGCTTTTGTTTCCAGTGGTCAAATTACTACCAGCATGAAACTAAATTTTTGTCCTATAATTTTTATGTTTTGGCATTTTAGTATTTTATCTTTCTGATGTAGCAAATATGTCCTATAACTTACAATTTTTCGCGATTTTAGTTCATTAAATTAACTAATAGGAACAAAAGCCCCAAATTAAAAAAAATTCCTACAGTATTTACAAATTCCAGCAACTAAAGAATCAAAATCACGAAAAATTAAAAAATTATATGATTTATTTATTATTCTAGAAAGATAAAGATTAAAATGTCAAAATGCAAATATTAGTACGAAAATTATATTTAATTGTTTTTCAACCTGTAACTGAATCAACCAGAAAAGAAGCAAACGATGACAATTATTAAAAAAGAAGCCCCTCTCGAAAACACATTATTTATATATATTGAATTTTCTTTCAACAACCAAAAGGAAAAAAAGCAAACATATCCGCATATCCATAATACAACTAACACTTTTGATCTTCACCTTATCAAGAAAAAAAAAAAAAAAAAAATCTTTTGATCTCTGTATGTCTATTCACAATCATGATGATGAATTTTTTTTATTTTTATTTTTGGTTTTATTGTGGAGAAGGGTTTGGTGTGGGTGAATTGTGGGCAATTTGAGCCAAGGACTGCAGATTACATTTCACAATTGTGTCCACAAAAACGCATGTTTCCTCTCTAGTGTTATCTTGTGGCACGTCAACAACGTACGACTCCACCACCACGGTGCCGCCGCCGTTCTCCGCCGCGTGCAGGGTGGTCACCGACCGGTAGTTGGCCAGACGGTGGTCGCCGCCCACCACGCTGAAGCTGATCACGTGCCGCTCGTCGTCCAGGATTTCCAGACGCTCGATGCTGCTGATAGCTGGCAGCCCGGAGATGACACGGACCTCTCGCAGGGTGCCGACGTCGCCGTTCCCGAGGACTACCCGGCAGCTCTTGACGAAGTGCTTGTAGGCTTGTGGGTTGTCGAAGCAGCGGACGACTGCCCATACGGTAGAGACGGGAGCGGAGATATGTTGGGTGACGGCGGAGCAGCACTGGTTGGGGCCGACGGCGTGTGTGTGGTACCTTGCCAGATGCTCCGGGACATGCGCGGCGGCAGGATGGCCGTATGCCAATTTACAGGCTGTGGGCCTGACGGCGGCGGCTGTGGTAGGTGTTTCGTTGATTCTTTGAAGCAGCAGCGAGGATCTTGGATGATTGGACGGCATTTTGGTGGAGGGTTTTAGGTTGAATCTGTTAAGTTTGGTGCTGTCGTCGCTCTCGACGAGTGAATCTCAGGAATAGCTTGAAAGAGGAAGAGAAGTAGGTATAGATGAAGAGGATAGTGGATTAATCTGTTGTGGTTTTGTGTCGTGAATTGGTATATATATTGACTCCAACGGAGGATAGGCTCAGAAGTGGTACTGGTACATGAATGCAAGAGAGAGAGGAGAGAGAAAGAGAGGGGTGTGAAGATTCATGTGATAGGACAATAAAATTAGGATCTAGTTGCTCAATCCAAGTTATCCAGAAAATAGCATTTTTTTTTTTGTGTCATGAATTACGTCAATTTCACTTTTACTTTTGTTTGTTATGGAATTAACATTTTTTGTTCTTTAACTTGAAAAATTTTGTATTTTAGTCCTTTTCCACTTTTCCTTCTGTAGTTTAACGGTATAGTCAATATTCCAAGCACTTGGTCATTAAGTAATTTTGATTGAAGGGAAAATTGACGTGTTTTCAAGCCTTAGTAACATATTGGCAAGGAATATAACTACTTTTGAAGGAAAAGCAAATCTTAAAAAAAATAGGGCAAGAAAAGAGAAATTTATCAATTCTCTTACAAGAATTGATTCGAACCCTTCTTATAAATTCAATTTTAAGGGGAATTTCCCCTTTCTTTACCCTAATTTCTTTTCAGATTTTTTTCCCCCTTAAAAGTAGTCATATTTCTTCACCAAAGTGTTGCGAAGCTGGAAAGCATGTCGATTTTTCCTCCAACCAAAAATTGTTAACGGCCACGTGTTGAACTCGTGGCCCCTGCCATTAAAAACTAAATAAAAAGGTTGATAAAGACAAAAAAAATACAAATTTTTATAATTTATATAGGACTAAAAATGTTAATTTCGAAAAGAATCAAATAAAAAAAAAAGGCCCGGCCATTTTAAACAAATTAGTCGTCATTGCACGCAATCCCCGCGACCATATAAAAAATAAATATAACGTGAAATGAAGAGAGAAAATAAATTTGTAAAAAAAAAAAACAATCGTAGTATAATGAAATAAGAAAGAAAGTAGCTGATGAGAAAAAAAATGTAGAGCCGGTTGAGAAAAATGTGGGTAGTGGGTTAAGAGAAAAATAAATAAATTGAATTATGGGTTATTAAAAGATAGTAAAATTACTATAATAACCTTTTTTTAAGAATATATATAAAATAAATTTATGGGTAAATTGGGACATTTTAAAATTGGTACGATAAAAAAATTTCTTTTTATAATAACTAGTCGTTGTTGCACGCGATCCTCGCGAGTATATAAAAAAGAATTGTATGAGATGAAAAGAAAAAAAATTGTGAAAGAATGAAAAAAAAAAAAAGAGTTAGTAAGAAGAAAGAAACATTGAGTGATGTGAGAGAAACGTGGAGTAGTGGGTTGAGAAAAAAAAATAAAATTACTTTTCTGACCAATAATTTTTTTAAGGAAAGAAAATGATTGAAGGATAAATTTGAGCATTTAAAAATTAATACGCCAAAATGTTTGCTTTTATAATAGTATAGATATAGATGATATAACCGTATTAATTAATGAATGGGTAGAGTCATACTCGTATTCTCTAGAAGATACTTAGAACATTTTTGTTGCGAGCAACTTACAAAATAGTGCAAAGTCTCAATCACCATCCACATGGTTTAAACATTTCAAGTGGGGTCGCTTCCAATAATAAAGAAACTTTTTTTCTTCCCCACCAGCCCAAATTGCAGCCAAGGATAATGCATAAAATGAAAAATAATGAGCAAATTGCATCAAATGGTTGAAATTTAATTGGTAGAGAAAAATGAGGTCTTAGCCGCAGGATAAGATTTTAAAACTTTGTCCTTGCTGTCTCGTGGCCTGATCATCCTTTACAAGTTGGACAAATTCAGTTTGCAGAATTCTTGAATTCTCCACTTGTTTTTCTTCTTTATGATGGCTCAACTTGCACGTCTTTCCCTACCACTCACTTAATTTGGTGGTTTTTATTAATATTTTTTTAGCCCATTTGATTCGCGTAATCTATATTATTATATAAAGTAAATCCTGTTTTCACTAATAAATGGTGGTTACTTACACCGCAACACCAATTTTTTACTATATCGATAATACCCTTAAGTTAGTTTTCATTTCTTTTATTTCTTTCTTTCTTTCTTTTTTTTTTAAAAAAAAATAAGCAATGTATTGATTAATATGTATATTTTCTTATTTATAACAACTTTAAAGCGTGAAATATTATTTTATATGCACGTAAGGACGGCGTGCCACGACGGCTAATTAAATATAATAAAGTTTTGTTCGTGTAATTAAATATGATAAAGTTGTCTATCATGCATATTTATGTATTTAATTCATAGTATTAAAATTCGGTGATAATATTGGATCCGATCTTAACCATCTTAATTTACTGAACAACATGTCCCACTAATTTAAGGGATAGTATCCCATCGGTTAGTCAAAGGTAGGATTAAA
Source organism: Sesamum alatum (assembly GCA_034509735.1). NCBI lineage: Eukaryota > Viridiplantae > Streptophyta > Magnoliopsida > Lamiales > Pedaliaceae > Sesamum > Sesamum alatum. The sequence continues at coordinate 17,586,336 of JACGWO010000012.1, forward strand.
GAATTTTTTTTCTTATATGTCCTTCCACTTTCTCCCTGTCTTCTTGTCTCTCCCTCACCCTTGAGTTTTTAGAATGTATTTTAAATTATAATATTTTTTTATTAAAAAAATATTACTTCTTTTTTTTTTTTGGGACTTTTAAAAAATATTTGAATTTTGATTATTTAATAATTTGAAAGAGTAAAATTTTTGCCATATTCTTATAACTTTTTAAAATAATCAAACCTTTGCTCCCCGTTCTTTTGTTTTATTAAAATTAAATGTTTATTTTGAACTTTTGCTTTATATGAATGTAGATAAGAAAAATATCTTAAAAGAATTATTATTTTAAAAATTATATTTTAATAATTTTGAGATTTTTTCTTTTTAATTTTGTGTAATCATTCAAGAGCTACAATATTAAAAAATATATGAATGTTTTTTTTTGTGCAATTAATCATACTTTATAATCCTTTCTACCAAACACCATATTATATTTCATATGGGTATCACATGTATAATACGTTAAACCAAAAAATATATAATAAATGATGAGGCTAATTATCATTACATTTTCTAACTTACTAAACCCCATTATTCCTAATCATATCAGGCTAAATAAAGGCCTTTCAGCACTGTTCTTTTCTTTTTTCTAAAAAAGTTAAGAGCGGTTCACTATTCTACAAAATTTTATTGCACATGATTCATGCATATATCGTCCCCATGAAGAGATTCTTTATATAATTTTTTTTTACAATACTTAATATTATATTTCCATTATTGCAGCAAAAATGTCTTTTACATAGGGGGCAGAAGTAGATTTTGGAGTGATTCTGATACATTTATTGAGTGGGATGTTATTTTATAGGTAAATTATATTTTTGATACTATAAATGGACCTATTTTTTTTTTGGTCCCATACTGTAGATGGTTCGTATATTGCATTCTTTAGGTATATTTTTTTTCTTCCCAATTTTAGGACACAAGAGGAAAACCGGTAAATTGCTAACGGCTGATGTTTTTTCCGTTAGGTGAACGCAAATTTGGAGAAAAAAATTGATTGAAAAAGCTTACTTCTTCTTCCTCTTCATATAAATAGCATTTTTTTTTGGCTCTTCTATTTAGTAGGAAAAAAGTGTAAATATGGCTGCAAAATGAAGAATTTGTTTTTCAATTTTATACACAATTTTATGTTAATAATGCTCAAATTTCTTCCATAAAAATCAGAAATACAAAATGCGATAATTTGGTGCAAAATTTTGGTCAACATGTAGACATTTTGGTACAAAATATTGGAAACTAATTTAAATTTTACTGTAAAATATTGATTAAAATTGGGCATTGTTATGTAATCTTGGATGCAGTACATTTGGTTCCAGTATTTTATAATTGTTGATCAAATAATTAATGTAGTGTACATTTCTGCTAATTCTAAATTTGCTTCCAAATTGTTGCAGTTTATATTTTTTATTTTTATGGAAGAAATTTAGGCACTATTAACATAAGATCGTTCTGTAAAATTGACAAAAAAAAATTCTATTTGTTGCCATGTCTATAGTACCTTTTTCCTACTAAATGGAAGAGGAAAAAAAAAAAGAAAAACAAAAAACAAACAAACTATTTATATGAGGAAGAAGAAGTAAGCATTTCTCACTAATTTTTTTCTCCAAATTTACACCCACTTAACGTAAAAAACATCTTTCATTAGTAATTTAACAATTTTCCCTCTTGTGTCCTGAAATTGAAAAAAAAATGCACATATGTGATGCAATGTGCGAATCATCTGCAGAATGGGACCCAAATTAAAAATAGGTCTACTTATGAGATCAAAAATATAATTTACCCTTATTTTGTAGTATAATTCTATTAGAATATTTTATTATAAAGCCTATAAATATATGGATTAAACTCATTATTCAGTATCTTCTTATTATTGAACGATGCTTTCTCTAAAAAATCTTAGATTTAGCATAGATACGTACTTTTAGCTTAATTTTAATTAATTGTCCTATTACATCAAGTGGCACCGGACTCAAATTTCAATCAATTCGCTTTTGCCTAGTTTTTTTTTTTTTTTGAGGAAAAGCGATGATATATATATATGTAAAAGAAACGAAACAAAAACAGTCCTGGACAGGGACGACGCGCCGGCTGCCTATATCCGCCGGCCATGACTCTCACCGAAACACTAAGCTACCAACAAAACAAACAGAAAGGCACAACAATTCACAGTAAACTAAAGACTCAAAACCACTCACTCCCTAAAAGCACAAACATAACAGAGACCAAAACAAGAAAAATTCTAGCACTATGACCGAGGCCTACTCCACTCTCACCCTCACACTTTGACGCACCACGCAATAACTCTCCAACATAGCCAATGCATTCTGCCAGCATTCCACCGGGGACTGAGTTTTCCCCTCCATTAATTTTCTGCATTGGTGTTGCCAGATAACCCATGCCAAGACACAAAACCGCCCCTGCTCCTCCTTATTCAGGCGCTGAATAACTTCCAACACCCACTCTATTGCATCCCTCTCCCAACCTGACACCCAACGCCCACACCTGTCTAGCAAACGGGCACTCCAACATAACATGACGACTCGATTCCACAGCTACACCGCACACCCCACACTCCAAGTCCACCCCCGGCCGGCGTCTCCCCAGATTCTCCAACATCGGTAACGCCCCCGCACACAATCTCCACATAAATACACCCACCTTCGGCGGCACCCAGATACGCCAAAGTGCTAACCACACCGAACCCCGCCCTCGTGATAGGTGTAGGTTCGCTCCCGACGACGACGCCGCACCCCTATCTCTCATCTCGATTGCTAGCCAATACGCACTCTGGACGGTGAACCCCCCCTTTTTCTCCCTCACCCAACTCCAACGCCCGTCACTATCTCGTCTACAACCCTCACGCACCAACTCCCTCGCCCCCCGTATACTCCGCCATGTCAACGACGGTTTGGACCCACCCCAGCCTCCCAAAGGACCTGCCCAGAAAATACCTCGCCCTCAGTACCCGACTCAACAACGTCTCCGGCCTCGTCACCACCCGCCACCCATGCTTGGCAAGGAGTGCCAAATTGAACTCCCTCAGCTCTCTAAAACCCAGCCCCCCCACCCCCGGCCCCGGCAAAGCCTCCACCACGCCACCCAATGCACCCTCTTTTCCCCCCTATTGTGCCACCAAAAATCAACCATGACTGCTTCTAGTCCCCGAATAAAGTTCTTCGGTAACTGAAAACAAGACATTGCATATGAAGGAAGCGCCTGTAATACTGCTTTGATAAGCACCCCTTTTCCGGCCTGGGAGAGATACTTGCCATTCCATCCATGCGTGCGGTCCCACACCCGATCATGAATACTCTGAAACAAAGCTCCCCTTGACCGTCCCGCGATCGCTGGGAGCCCTAGATATCTGTCGTGTCTCGCCACCAGCCGCACCCCCATGATCGCCCTTAGGAACAACTTCACCGCCTCCAGAACTCCTCTACTCACCACCATGCTGAACTTCGTCAGATTGATCTCTTGCCGCTATGCCACTCAAATATACACCCAATATTCGCCTCACCTCCCAAAGTTGATCCGGTGTCGCCCCACAGAATAATAGCGTGTCGTCGGCAAACAAAAAATTGGAAATCCGTGGTACCTGTGGGGTGATGGCTAGACCCGACAGTCGACCCCTCCGTTCTGCCTCCTGTATCAAACACGAGAATGCCTCTGCACAAAAAATAAACAAGAATGGAGACAGGGGGGTCCCCCTGCCGGATGCTCCGCTCCGGTCTGAAGAAACCAAAATAATCCCCATTCAACGCAATAGAAAATGAGACAGTAGAGACTAAAAACATGATCAGCTCAACAAGCCTATGATGGAAACCTAGTCTAAGTAAGACCCCTCTAAGAAACGGCCACTCAACCCTATCATAGGCTTTGCTCATATCTAGTTTCAAAGCTACACTACCTTCCGTGGATTGGGTCGATGTCCTAATATGATGCTTTAACTCGAAAGCTATGAGGACATTGTCCGTAATAAGACGACCAAGGATGAAAGCAGATTGAGTTTGGGAGATGATACTATCAAGCAGAGGTTTCAACCGATTGGCAATGCATTTCGACACAATTTTAACGATAACATTACAGAGACTGATAGGCCGCAGCTGAGCCACCATTTCCGGCGACTCACACTTTGGAATAAGTACAATGTGAGTATAGTTCATCTTATGAAGAAAAATATGCTCATGCAACAAGCGAAGAACAGAATCAATAACATCACTACCTACTATAGGCCAGAATTTCTGAAAAAAACAACGGGGGCATGCTATTAGGGCCAGGGGATTTGAGAGGAAACATACCGAAAATAGCTCGTTTGACCTCGGCCGCAGTGAAAGGTTCAGTAAGGGACTGGTTCATCTCCGTAGATACCCGCGACTGCACTGATGATAATACCTCATTAAGGACTGTGCCGTCTGGTTGGCTAGACGTGAAGATAGACCGGAAGTACCTCAACAGGACCCCTGCAATTCCTCGTCATTACTGTGTCATACCCCCCCTTCGTCTCTCAACCGCGTGATCCTATTCTGCTTACGTCTTGTAGCTGCCACCGAGTGAAAGAACCGCGTATTATTATCTCCGTCCCTCAACCAGTGAGCCTTACTACGTTGCTGCCATTGGAGCATTTCCTGTGCATTGCACTCGTCAATCCTCCTCCGGGCTACCTCGAGCTCTCGGTGCTCCTCCCCCTCAACTTACCTCCCTCCAGCTCAACCATTCGGGCCTCAAGGGCACGTAGATCACGTCCAGCTTTGCTAAAGACCTCCCGATCCCACCTCAACAGGTTCATCTGACAGTTCTCTATCTTACGCCAAAGTCTGGTATGGAGGTCGCCTCTTGCCGGGCCTGACCATGCGTCCTCCACCACACGCCCGCAATCATTTGAGGACAACCACTTAGCCTCGAATCTAAACTGTCTCTTACGTTTCAACCGCATCTTGCTGCCCGCTGTTGCCCACTGGACCCTCAATAATGCATGATCAGAGCACGGAGTCGGATGTGAAACACCTGTGCATCTGGAAAACGCTGACACCAAGCTGTATTCCCGCACGCCCTATCCAATCGAGCCCGAACAGTCTCCGGAGCTTGTCTACGGTTGCACCATGTGAACTTTGGTCCTTGAAATCCCAAATTAGATAAATCACTCTGGTCTAAAGCCGCCCGAAAATCGGCCATCTGCCACTCCGGTCGACAACTACCCGTCTTATCATGATATCGAAGAATCTCATTATAGTCCCCTACACACAGCCACGGTGCATCCGACTGCCGACTAAGTCGAACCAACCTCTCCCATACCGCCCGTCTTCGTGATGTATCCGGTTCCCCATAGAACCCCGTAAATCTCCAATTTTTGACCGTTGCCCTGAAAACACATCCACGTCAATATAATTCAATGAAAAGGAGCGAAGCTGTACAGTCAAGCCCTTTTTTCACAACAAAGCCAGTCCCCCTCCTCGCCCCACGGCTGGAACACAAACCCCAAACATATCTAACCGCACCCTCACCTGCTCAAAACAACATTGACCACACTTTATTTCTAACAGAAATAGTAACTGAGGTCCCAACTCCCGGATAAACTTCCCGAGTTTTCGAAGCGTCGAAGCTAACCCCAAGCCACGACAGTTCCAAGCCAAAGCACTCATTTCTCTTGGCAAGCTGAGAATCAGCCTCCGCCGCTACATTGAAATCTCCATCATCATCCACAACGGCCCTCTTCAAAGGGCATTCACCCACATGTCCTCCCCGTTTTCGCTTTCCATCCACACCTACCACTGTCCGACCACCCCACCGTCCCCTCCCACCACTTTGGCCGCCACCAAGCCCTCCCCACTGTCAGCCTCGTTACCCACATACTGGTTTCGATCACTACGTTATCTCCTAGAATCGGCCGCCCTTGGATTGAAGAGAGCTCGGTTGCCGCTCCCACTGCCTCAGCGCCACTCAGTTTTGCCGTCGGCCCCGACGGATAAGCCCTCAGAATTTTAGTCGTAACCATTTCGCCGACCTCCTCCGTTATCTCTGCCGGCAAAGACATCAACCGCCCCACTCCCCTAGCGTTGCCGACCCCCATCTCTCCCGTCAGTCATTCCACCGTAGCGCACAGAGGTCGCTTCTCCGTCTGCCCTTGTTCCTCGTTCCCTGGCACCGCAGCTTCAGTTCCCTGCCCACTGCCGTGCCCATTCAGTGCTGGATAGGGATTGCTTCCAGTGGGCTCAACCGGCCCAGTCCGTGGGGGAAATGCAGGTAGGGGGTTACACGACAGCAACCCATCTCTCGCCATTGGGCCCCCATCCCAACTAGCCTCAGCCCAATTGGCCCACCCACACTTCCAGGTAAGTCCAAACCACTAGGCCCAAACAGCTCATGTGTTCCCTTCCCACCCTCCACCTGACTGGGCTCTGTGAACAAGCCCAACCCATCAACCACTTGGGCCCCCTGATGACCCAACCCCTCCTTATCCCTTCTAGGCCACACCCCTCGGCCCATAGCCCCTAACGTCCGATCCCACCCCCATACTTGGCCCCTCATCCCTCACTAAAACCCCTAACTCCCTATTTTCCCCCACATTCAACCCCTCTCTCCCCACTTCTCCCTCAACATCCCTCCATGTTTGCCCCCCACTCCCCTCCCCCTCTAGCTCCACTGCCCTACTCCGCCACTCCCCACCCCCGGCGCCTGCTACATCGAAGATCGCCACACCTCGTCTCCGGCCAACCTCTTGCCATCTCCTCAATCCCTCGCCGCTGCGGAATCCTGGCTGTCGCCCCCTGTTGTCTCCTCCCCACCCCGGCAGACCGCCCACCACCCTCGCCTCCCGGAGCCAAGGACCCTACGACAACTGATGGTCCTCCCCCTCAGAGTGTCCCCGTTGAGTCTCCTCGAACAGTTTCGATAGATGTGGCCTAACATTCCGCATACATAGCAAAAGGTAGGCAGCTTCTCATAAGTGAATGTAGCAGTAATCTCCTCCCCACCCAGGGACCGTAGCTTCATACATTGCTGCAAAGGTTTACGAATATCCAGAGCCACCCTAATGCGAAGTTGTGCCCCCCACATATGCTGCGGACCATTATGCCCCGCTGTAAAAAAAAGTGCCCAATCTGTTGCCGATAACGGATCCCATCTCTTTTGTCATCAGTCTCAAAGGTAACCCGTGGATGTGTATGTGAAAGGGACATTGAGTTAAGTCAACATGCATTGGATTTTCCTCCGTATCGGCCCAAGTAAGCAAAATTAGGTTCCTATCAAAGATCAAGGGTCGGCCCTCTAAAGCTTTCTCCCTATCTGCTCTATGTTGAAAACGTAGTAAAAATCTGTTGTCCCCCAGTAATTGCAGTACCATCCCCTTCACCGGGCGAAGAATGTTGTATAGAGTCGAATGAAGCACGTTGTAACAGAATGGCCTTGGTGTGAGCAAACCCCCTACCAGAAGAAACCCCTCGTACTTCTTCTGCCCCACCTATTCCGTCGCGGACAGCGTGACCCCACCCGCCTCCTCCTCCGTGAGGACTAATGCCCTATCCTACCTGTCCAAACTTTCCATCCTTATAGCCCCACAAGGTATTATCACAAGTGCAGCGACTGTCCTCCACCGGTGAGCAGCCCCTACTATCCCCTCCCCCGCGGTCCAATCACGCAAGCTGAGAAAACACCACCAAACAGAAATCACGACGACACTAAGGTAAACAAAAAACAAAAAGAAAAAAGCATACACTAACGCAACGAGACGAGAAACGAAATCAGGAAAAGGAGAAGCTAGAAAAGGCAACATAGGACAAGAGAACACATCCAATCCACCGGCCAGTAGGTAGCCTATCCAAGCAAAACGCATGATACAGAATCGTAGGTCGTCCCTAGAGCAAAAGAACTCTCACCCTCCCCCTCACAACGATCAACTAAACTACCCTCTCAGTAGAGAGAAATCCTGCAACTTAGAAGAGCCAAAAAATATTAAGATTTATGATACTTAGTAATATACATACACACATTCACTTTAATTCTTCATGCCCTAATCTTCCAGTTTCTTATAGTGATTGAAAGATTTTGTATAGCGCTTTTGCCTAGTTAAATTCTTCATATTGTCCAACAATTTTTCAGAATTTTTTCAATCATTTTCTTCCGCTGGTTCACTCCTATCGCCCATTATTTGCGATTTTGCCGCCCAACGATGCCGTTCAACCTCAACTACTCAATCACACCACCTCTCTACCACCGCCACCATCACTAACATCTCTGTCAAATTTACTTCAAGTCCCGTAATTCTCCTTATTTGAGAATTGATTTATTTTTTTCTTTCTTGGTTTTTTAATAAGTTTCATAGGTTTCTTTTGTCCACCCCCCCCCCCCCCACCAAAAAAAAAAGGAAAAGAAAGAAACAAAATGGGCTAAATTGCATTTTTGGTCCCACATTGAAGCCCTGGTGCCCTTTTTGGTTTCATGATTTACGGGATTTCATTTTTTGTCCCAAAATATTAAAAAAATTTGCAAACTCGGTCCTATTAGAAACTTTTCGTCAAATTTTAACTAAGATTTGCAAATAGCCGTTACTTTCTCACATAAATCCCATTCTTGGTGGTGCTACACGTGACTTGAAGTTGTGAAGGAAAACTATCGCAAAAAATGAGCCTTTCTCTCTTTATAAATGAAGCTTTGCTACCTAGCATGGAAATATGAGTTTCTTCCATATTTTTTTCTCTGTTTCTTCTTCTCTATTACTGCTTAGAGGTGGAAATGTCGGAAATTAGCTGCATCAACTGCTACTGTGGACAGGCTACAAAAATGCGTACTTCTTGGATGAATTAATATCCGGGTAGGCGATTCGATGCATGTGCAAGAAGGAATAGTTATGACTTCTTTGCTTAGGAGGATAATCCTCTTTGTGCAAGAGCATGTTTGGTTATCCTAGGCTACTTTTTCGGATAAACAGGATTGAAGAAGAGAATGCCAAGTTACGTCAAAGGAATAAAATCTTGTACTTTTTTTTTGTTTTTGTGTTTTTTGATAATACTTTGTAATGTAAGGAAATAGGAATATTTTCAACCTGTTTTTGTTAAAATAAATTGATGTGATGTTGGGCATGATATGAATGTGCAGAAAAACACAAAGAATCCACTAGACAGAGCATTCACAAAACAGGGCTAAAACAAAGTTTTTTTTTTTTTTTTTTTTTTTTTTTCCAGAAAGATGCCTATTATAATAAAAAGAGTATTTTTTTTTATATCTCCAATAACATTCACAAAATAGAGCAACATGCTCAATACACAAAAGCATTAGGGACTACCAAAAAGATAAAAGCAGTAGTAGTCACCTAAATATACAGTTGAGATTTGGGTATTGAGCATCTATAGCATTTTCAAAAACTAACTATAGCATTCACAAAAACCAACTATACCATTAACAAAAACTAACTATAACATTCACAAACAAACTATAACATTCACACAATCTTCAAACACTACACCACATGCTCATTCCTTGCTTGCAGTGGTCTTGGACTTCTTCTTGGCTTGAACTGTCTCCATCATTGTGTTCAAGTTGTTGAGTTTGATAATTTTTTTTCCATCCTTAACCAACAAAGGCGAATTGGATCCACTAGCTTGTGTACTAACACAACTTGAAAATTGAGACAACATGAGATGATTTGGTGCAAAAGGGGGGAAGGGGTGCCCTGATATTAACTCTTGGAATTTGGGGTGGTGCGGGCATCATATTGACATGGGGAAGTGGTGATGGTGTGACTGTTGACATAGTAGAATTTGGGGATGGTGTCATTGCAACCTGTATGTATGGAAAAGAAATTATAAACAAGTCTGCCAACAACTCTAAATTGTCAGTTAAAGTTAGCAATACTTACTTTTTGTGGTGCCCTTTTATTCTTTACAGTTGCAGCCTCAGTTGTCCTAGTTGTAGCCGTCGTTGTCCCAGTTGCAGCCCTCGTTCTTTTTCTTGCCTATAAGCACATTATTAATAGTTAGCACTTGTAGTATAATATACATAAAACAAGGCATACTTACAGTCAATTTTGAAGCTTGAACTTCAATTTGCACTTCATTGGGAACTTCAGTCTGCACGTCATTAGGAATTTTAGCCTGCACATCAACCTACAGACATACAAAAAATAACATTAACGGATTTGAAATGCAAAATTAATAATATATGAATAAAGTTACTGATATTTGTTTCTTGTTCATCATTCAAGGAGGCAACAAAATCTTCTGCTTCTTTTCTAATTTGACAGCCTTTTTTATTGTGGCCAACACCACTATTAAACAATAGATTATGTCATCCATATTCCACCCAAAAAACAATAAAAGCCACCACAAGCGACACCCATGTCTCCTTTAAAAATATTTACAAAAGAACAAATCAACTAAACACATGAAACAACAAGAAACCCGCTTGGAGAAATTACTTACCGTATTCAGGATTTTCACTGTCGATTAAGTGCGTCGTGTTAGAATAGGTGATCATGTAAGCCAATTTTGGCAGGAATATGTAACCTATGTCTAGACAATTCTTTGGTATTTGATAAAAACATTTATGAATAAAGAAGTGAAAATTCATATGGCAATACTTTGTTTACGTTCACTTATCTGCATTTACATTTCTGTTCACTACGCAAACAAAGCCCACGGACTGAGAAACGATTTCGGGGACTGGGACTACGCTTGGAGGTAGGTCCATGAAATCAGTCTTACTGAATCAGTCCGGAAATCTCCAAGTCAAGGAATCCCGAAAATGGGTACCGGGATTCCCTTTGAGACTTGCACTAAGCAGCTGCTGTCGTATTTCATCGACGGGTGACGAAGGTCGTCTAAGCAGTGTTAGTGGGTCAGCGTGCTAGGAAGCAGCTGACTGAGGTGACTCGCGGGAACCGTCTTACGGAGGACCTTGAGTACGGTCAGCAAGGTATGACGTGTATTCCCGGTTCCAACAGTACAGGCCAAGTCCTTTGACTTGAGGAACTGCTGAGTTTACCTGTGCATCAGGTCTGTATCTTAGATATGGTGAGAGATTGTCAAAATACTCTTGAGTAGTCATAAGCCATGTCTAGTGCAGCTCGGGTGTACAAAGTGACAGTAGTTTCCAAGAAAGGATCTGTCTCCTGTCAAAAAGGTGTTGACAGTTGAGTCTCATGTATGCTCTGTGTCTTGTCCCTGAAAGCTGTGGCCACAGTAACTGAACAGAAGGGAAGGGTTTCCCTTGCGGCGTTTAGTAAGGACAGACCGACACTTAGGTCCAAAATGGGTACCTGCTTTTTCCGTGCCCTAGACTCTAAGTGATGAGACCGAAGACAGAAGGACAAGTGTACTGTTAGAGCCTAAATGTTCATCCCCGAATATTTCACCTAGTCTCTAGTGCCATGGACCGTTGCTAGATGGCCACCCATGGTAACGGACGGATTCTAGGAATCCGACCAAGTCTAGCTGAATGGTGAACCTAAAGAGTCACACACTATCCACACACACTTACTATTTAATTTGGAATTAAATATAGGAGTAAAGGAATGATTAAATTAGATTTAATCGGGTCCTATATTTTCTTGGAGAAATTAATTCCTTCTATTTGATAAAGGGAATTAAATTAATAAATAGGATTTATTAAAAGGGTTGATTTAATGGGCTTAGAATAAATTATAATATTTATTTATTATATTATATTTATTCTTTTAGCCTTTTGGAATATTTAATAGGATTTAAATATTCCATTAAATTAAAATCAACGGTTGAGATGGAAAGGGGAGATGGAAGGCTAGGATTCGTTTGACTAGGTCAAACGCTAGTTTGACTAGGACTTTGACTAGATCAAAATCCTAGTCAAATTAGGTTACTTAGAGCTTGAGTTTAAAGAGGATTAAACTCTTCCTCTATATAAACCTCTAGCTTCCAACATTTGTTAGATGATGATTCTTGAAAAACACACACAACACACACTCTCCCCTTCTCCTATCTCTCGTCCGCCCCCTCTCTCTCCTCCAAGAAAATATTTCTTAGCTCTTTTTGTTCTTGGAACATTAAGAACTTAGACGAACCAATACCGTTAATCGATAACGTGTTATTGATTCGTCCACTCCAAAATTTATACACTTGTTCGTTGCTAGCACGACGTGCAAGATACGTGGGTGGATCGTGTGTCATGATTTGGAGGATCTCAAGAACGAGGTCTTGGTGCAAAACGGGGAACAACGCGAGTAGCAGTTGAAGACGAAAACGACAACGGGTAGGTCTAGTTTAAGATTTTCGTCCCTCTTTAATTTTCAACTCTACGGCCTCCATGATTTCTTTATTAGTTTTATAATCATGAGATACACCGAACGCCCGGGAACCTCAAGGGTACACCCCTTGAGCGTGTTCTTTTAAATTAAAAGTATGCCTTTTATTTTTGTATGTTTATTTTACCGCGCTTCCGCATTCGCGCAATTCCCAGGACAATCCACCGATTTCTTTCACGTCGGCCTCAAAGATATGGTGAATGTCTGTCAGATTTTTTGGTGTTCGACTTCTTCGCAATGAATCTCCAGAAATCGAGTGTCGCATGGAGGAGGATTTTGGGTGAAATTTGTGAAGGGGAAATACATTCATTTTTCCATCCTTTTTAAGCATGACTCCACATAATTTACTGCTTTTCAAGACAATCTCTTTGTTGGATACTGCTTTTAGTTGTTTCTCCTTCTTTAGGCAAATTCAGGAGCAAAATGGATTAAACAAGCCCATGTTTGACAAAACACGGCCATGTTGTGTCCTTGCACACGCCCGTGTCTCGCAGGATCAATCACCAGCCAAATACCCGAATAGAACACGACCATGTTTGAGTTTGCCGCAGAAACACACGAGAACACGACCTGATCGTGTTTGCGCTACACGGGTGTGTTCCCCACTTGGAAATAGAATCGCTCGAAATTTTCTGCCTCTGCTCCACTACGACTATAAAAGGAGGAACTAGGGACGTGAAAGAAGGGGATCAAAATGCGGATACAAGGCTTGAAGAGACACGATGAAGTCGGGAAAGCTTCAAGACGGTTAGGACGATCGGATTACAGTTCTTCCTAATCCTTTCTTATTTTTAGCTCTGTGCTTGATGTATTCTCCGGAATATTTGTTTTGCTTTTTCGTTAACTTTATGGCTGAGTAGAATTCTTGTTCTAGGATCATGTTGAACCTTTTGATAGATTAATGAATTTATTCTAGTTTTCTTTTCCTATCTCGTGTGAATTGATCCAATTTAATTTTCGAGCATTTACTTGTCTTGTGAATATGTTGGCCACGTGTTTGCATGTCTTAAACATCGAGTGAAGTACTGAAAGGTGAAATTTCATGTTCGAAATTCGGAGATTAAACCTAGGAATTAACCGTAAAAGCATGCTTAATTTCTATGAGAATCTCACAAATTGTCATGATCTCAATGGGTTCGATTTAATTACACTTCCATGAAAATAGGTAAATTAATTCATTGAATACGTCTTTCCACATACTTGAAAGAGGGTGGTAATGATATTAAGACAATTTCCTTCGGATTAATCACATTGAGTAGAGAAGGGTTCTTGATAGGTTCGTTAATCGATCATTGCGGGGATACTTGATTCTAGACCATCACACCTTATTATTTACCCTCTTGCTTCAATTTACCTGCTTTTCTGTTTCAATCAATTGTTTCACTCGTATATCTCGGTCCGACTAATCAAAATTGAGTAAATCTTGTAATCACAATAGTCCATGTGGGATCGACATCTTGAGTATTACGCGATACACTGTGCACTTGCGGTTTTGTCTCATCTCAGGTCCTCCGTGTTATTGTTGTTAGGGATTATGACTTGCTTTGCGAACCCTATGGCCTCACCAGCCATATCAGAATGCTTTTTGTGTGAGTGGTTCATTTGCATCAATCCCAGGATTGGCATTATTGATCAGGGAGCCCACATGGTTGACCTCAGTTTGCGCTGGGTGCACTGTTCATCAACCATGTCTAGCTCGATACTTGAATGATCTGTGCAGGAACGTCGTCCTACGGGGTATCACTTGTAGTTGCCATGGTATGACTTGATTGCTCATTCATAACCGGTTTCTTCCCTCATTTCCAGTCAAGCAGAGACCAGAGATCACCTTGTTATTTTGGTTGACTAGGGCCTTTATTCTTAGGGTTTTCCAAACAGTCAAAAACACCATGACCAACATGTTGACAGAGCGCGCAGTATTGAGGGAGTCATTCATATATTATGGTTTGGATTATAGTATTCGAACCAATCCCTAACCCTATTTCTTTCACTGACTAATCAAGCAAATTAACTTCGACACAAACCTGCCTATGCCTGGTCAAACCAGCAAAGTCGTATACTCATCGATGTGAAGTGGGATTCTAATCAATCTAGCAATGCTAAACATGTTGTCCTTTCAAAAGAATCGCACCGGCAGTTCTAGCAAGCAAATCCAAACCGACACAATAAGGGACCCCTCCTTCATATTAAAGCTTGGTGTCCATTTGAGAATACGCATAGGGAAATCATCGAGGTACTAAATACGTTTCATCAAAATTCGTGCGTAATCTTCTTCAAGTGTTAATCTAATAAAGACATGTTTCACGTTAATGGCAATTACGGGATAACGTATCCCACCTAATTTAAGGGATAATATCCCATTGGTTAGTCAAAGGTATGATTAAAGAATTTCTTCCTTATATGCCCTTCCACTTTCTCCGTGTCTTCTTGTCTCTCCTATCTCTCCCATTTTATCTCCCTCACCCGTGAGTTTTAAGAATGTACTTCAAAATTATAATATTTTTTCATAAAAAATATTACTTTTTTTTTTGGACTCTTAAAAAATTATTTGAGTTTTGATTATTTTAATAAATTTTAAAGAGTAAATTTTTGCCATATTCTTATGACTTTTTAAAAAAATCAAACCTTCGCTCCCAGCCCGTTCTTTTGTTTTATTAAAATTGAATGTTTATTTTGAACTTCTACTTCATATGAATGTAGATATAAAAAATATATATTTTACAAGAATTATTATTTTAAAAATTGTATTTTAATAATTTTTTAGATGTTCTTTTATATTGTGTAATCATTCAAGAGCTACAATGTTAAAATAAAATATCTTAAAAAGGATAATCTTAATTGTTTTTTTACATTTAATGGTACTTTATAATCCTTTCTACCAAACACCATATTATATTTTTATATGGGTATCATATATACAATACGTCAAATAAAAAAGTATATAATAAATGATAAGATTAATTATTATTCCATTTTCTAATCTTACTAAATCCCATCATTCATGATCCTATCAAGCTTAATAAATGAAGCCTTTCAGTACTATTCTTTTCTTTTTTTTTAAGAGTTAAGAGTGGTTCACTGTTCGACAAAATTTTATTGCACATGAGTCCTGCATATATCATCCCCATCAAGAAATTCTTTATATAACTATTTTTTTTTACAACACTTAATATTATATTTCCATTATTGTAGCAGAAATGTTTTATAAATAGGGGCAGAGGTAGATTTTGGAGTGATTCTGATACATTTATTGAGTGGGATGTTGTGGAAATATGTACCACAAATGTTGTACAACACATATGCAGCAACATCAGCAGCAGTTAACAGAGAGCAGAAGCTACTATCTCAAAATCGCATTAACACATTGCACGCTTCTGTTAGCAGCAAGTCGACAAGGCACCAGTTCAGCTAGCCATGTCAGAAGCCAGCTGTTTGGAATTTGTTAGGCTTTTAGCAGAGTCTGTTAGGATATTAGGGGTCACATGTTTTATTAGCTTTCCGGCCTGTGTGTATATATAAAATGGGTAGCTATCTTCCTTCCTTTGGTAGCAATCTGTATCAAAACAAGTGCATAGCTAAGAATAGCAATTACCTTCTGCAATGGCTCCGTTTTTCATTGTTCTGCCCTGTTGCATGATCCATCCTTTTCACATTGTATCAGAGCCTTCCTCGTGAAGGTCTCTATAACTTTTTTTCCTCTCACACTTTCTCTGCGCTAACTCTCACCATTACAGATCCGTAGAAAATGGTTGGAGACTGGAGAGGCGCACTCATGGTGACACCAACGACACCTGAAGCCTCTGGAGCAGCACCACGAGATGAAGTACCACGGCTAGAGCCAGTGGTAGTGAGAGCTGCAGGAGATTCGGAACAACAAAGAGCTCGTGATGTTGGCCTTCAATTACTACAATTTGAAAATCCTGGGATGCTGCTGGTAAGCACTACTTTAACGCCTAAAAACTACCTTGCCTGGAGCCGATCAACACGAATAGTGCTCCGTGCGAAAATGAAGTTAGGATTTGTGACTGGAACTGCCACCAAACCGCCTGTTGACTCACCTGAGTATGCGCTTTGGGAGCGTACTGATTCCATGGTTATTTCATGGCTGCTTAACTCTATATCTAATGAGCTAAGGCATGCTTTTCTATACACTGAATCTGCACATGAGTTGTGGAAGGAACTGGAGCAGCGATTTAGAGACATGGGGGGCTATGGAAATATGCGTAGCCATAAGTAAAGCTTCGCCCCAAAATCTTTTGGGCAGCCTACTCTCAAACATAAGGGCATGAGCCATTTGAAGCAAGTGTTTGTGTTTCCGTTCCACAATCCCGTTTTGTTGAGGGGTGTAAGGACAAGAATGTTGATGTAGGATTCCTAATGTGGCAAAAAAGTCTTGGCAATCTCTATTCATGAACTCGCCACCATTAGTACCAAACTGTGTGTCAACCATTTTGCAGAAATTTTTTATGTGAGTTAGACATTGTGTCTTATGCCTCGTAAGAAAAGTCCACGTGCACCGAGTGAAGTCGTCTACTATAGTAAGCATGTAATGGCATCCAGTTAGTGAGGCTTCCCTATAGGGACCCCAAATGTCCATGTGTATTAATTCAAATTTCCGCTTGGTTTATATCTTACTTAGAGGAAATGAGAGTCTTTGTTGTTTGGCCTTAGGACATACATCACAAACCTCATCATCCAAGGAATCATCTTTATTTAAGAACTGAATATGTCTAAACACTTGAGAGGAGCTATGTCCTAGACGTTTCTGCCATAGACTAGTGGTCTTAGGTACTACATAGCATGACAAAACAGTAGGATCAGCAATGGCAAAAAAGGATGAACTATTTAGCATGTATAGTCTTCCTTGCAACTTGCCCACAGCTTGAATCTGTTCACTCGTCTGGGCCTGCAAGTAACAACTAGAAGAGTTAAAAGTGCATTTAAGATTAGAAGATTGACACAGCCGCTGCACAGAGATCAAATTATACTTGAACGTAGGAACATATAGAACTTGTCTAAGTGTGATGCTGTGAGATAAAATCACTTCACCCATCAATTTACCTCTCTTTTGCTACCATCGGCCAAACTGATCCTAATGGTTTTATTAAGTATGGAGAATTTACTAAAAAGTTCAAGATTTCCACTCACGTTGTTTGTGGCTCCAGAGTCCACAATCTATTCACCTGTAGAGAAAGATGTCTTAGGAATAGGACATACATTCAATGTAGCCATACCTGTGAAATCATCGTAGTGAGCAAAGTTAACACTCAGAGGATCATTTGGTTGCTGATTTTTCATCATTTGAACAAGCTCCATCACAGCTTCGGACAGGGAGGTTTGCTGCGAGCTAACAGCTCCATTATCAGATTCAGCGCCGGCATGACAGGCCTTGTAAGTTTCGGAAGGTCCAACGGCTGAGTTCTTCCATTTTTGTTCCGTCAAGTCTTCTACTACTCCGGCATGCCGTGAATCCTGAAGCAGGTCTCACGCGAATGTCTGGTCCTGTTACATTTATCACAAAAGAGTTTCTTCTTGTCTACAAAGCCATTTTTTCTGTTTTGTCTCGGATCATGTACACCTTTGCCCTTTCTATCCTCCTGTGTCCGAACTTGCATCGTTGCAGTTTGTCCTTCATTGCCTCCAAGTTCTGTTGCTCCCATATTTATAGCCCTCTGCTTCTCCACTCGTACTACCATTGAGTAGATTTTGTGCACCGGAGGCAGAGGGTCCAGCACCAAAATCTGACCGCGGACTGTGTCAAAGGACTCATTAAGTCCCATAAGAAATTGTATGACTTGATTTTCAGAATTTTGATCATGAACAGCTTGATTGGATCCGCAACGACATCCGCAGGCACATTGAGGAGTAGGCCGCAGGCACATCAATTCATCCCATAGACATTTTAATTTTGTGAAATAATCAACCACAAACATGTTACCTTGTGTCATCGATGCAATTTATCGACGCAGTTGATATATTAGAGGTCCATTGACTGATATGTTCACTAATAGTCTTACAGGTGCTTCGTTTGCTTCTCTTAGTGCCAAGTTGGGGCTCCTTGCTGCCGTTCCACCTCCAACTTGATGGGGGGCTGTGGAAATATGCACCACAAATGTTGTACAACACATATGCAGCAGCATCAGCAGCAGTTAACAGAGAGCAGAAGCTGCTCTCTCAAAATCGTCACATTGCACGCTTCTGTTAGCAGCAAGTCTACAAGGCACCAGTTCAGCTAGCCACGTCAGTCCACGTCAGAAGCCAGCTGTTTGGAATTTGTTAGGCTGTTAGCAGAGTCTAATAGGCTGTTAGGGGTCACATGTTTCATTAGCTTTCCTGCCTGTGTGTATATATAAATAGGGTAGCTATGTTCCTTCCTTTGGTAGCAATCTGTATCAAAACAAGTGCATAGCTAAGAATAACAATTACCTTCTGCAATGGCTCCGTTTTTCATTGTTCTGCCTTGCTGCATGATCCATCCTTTTCACAGAAGTTATTTTGTGGATAAATTATATTTTTGGTTCCATAAATGGATTTATTTTAAATTTTGGTCTCATACTGTAGATGATTCGCACATTGCATTTTAAGGTATATTTTGTTTTTTTAATTTTAGGACGCAAGAGGAAAAATCGTTAAATTGCTAAACGCATGATGTTTTTTTTCCTTCTGGTGGGTGTAAATAGAGGGAAAAATTGATGGAAAAAACTTACTTCTTCTTCTTCCTCATATAAATAAGAATTTTTTTTTGCTCTTCCATTTAATAGGGAAAAAGTATAAATATGGTTGCAAATAGAGAATTGTTTTTTTTTTTTTTTTTGTGTCAATTTTATACACAATCTTATGTTAATAATGCTTAAATTTCTTCCATGAAATTCAGAAATATAAAATGCAATAATTTGGTGCAGTTTATAATTTTTATTTTCATGGAAGAAATTTAGGCATTATTAACATAAGATCGTGTTGTAAAATTGACACAAAAAAATTTCCTTTGCAGCCGTGTCTATACTTTTTCCTACTAAATAGAAGACCAAAAAAAAAAAAAAAAAAAAAAAGCTAATTATATGAGAAAGATGTAAGCCTTTCCCACTAATTTTTTCCTTCAAATTTACACCCACCTAACGGAAAAAACATCTGTCATTAGCTATTTAACGATTTTCCCTCTTGTGTCCTGAAATTGTAAAAAAATGCACATATTGGATGCAATGTGCGAAGCATCTATAGTATGAGATCCAAATTGAAAACAGATCCACGTATGGGACCAAGAATGTAATTTAGCCTTATTTTGTAATATAACTCTATTAGAATATTTTATTGTAAGCCTATAAATATATGGATTAAACTCATTATTCATATCTTCTTATTATTGAATGAATAATTTCTCCCTCTCAAAAAAAAAAAAAAAAAAAATTCTTTCTCCCTCTAAAAAAAGTAATCCTTTCCCTAAAAATCTTAGATTAATTTAGCATAGATACGTAATTTTAGCTTAATTTTAATTAATTGTCCTATTACATCAAGTGGCACCTGAGTTGAATTTCAATCAATTCTCTTTTGCCTAGTTTTTTGTTTTTTTTTTTTAATTTTGATAATGAGCGATGAACTATTAATTTGAAAATACAACAATGTTTCTGAAGCGATCAATTGATATTACAATATTCAGTGCACAGTATAACATCTATTCAGTCCACGGTATAATAACATATCCACATCTACGAACACCAATCGAAGGAACAATATAAATATCCTATAAATTAAACAACTCCCTAAATTCGTAGTACTCGAACATGACCTCTAGTGGGACCTAGTTAAATTCTTCATATTGTCCACACTTTTTCAGAATTTTTTCAATCATTTTCTTCTACTGGTTCACTCATATCGCCCATTATTTGCAATTTTGCCGCCCAACGACGCCGTTGGACCCCAACTACTCAATCATACCACCTTTCTACCACTGCCACAGTCACTAACATCTCTATCAAATTTGGGCTTATTTATTTATTTAATATTAAGAAAATTAAAAATAACAAAAATAAATATAATATATAATATATAACATGAATGGTAAAAGTCCAGCTCAAAGAGTTCGACTTTACCGATTTTTATTTATTTATTTTTATAAAATTCAAAGTCGAACTCCATGAGTTCGATTTTAATCATGTAAAGTCGAACTCTTGGAGTTCGACTTCAGCTTTTTCTTTTTTTTTAATTTATTAATATTATTATTATTATTATTATTATTATTATTATTATTATTATTATTATTATTATTTTTGAGTAATTCAACGTTTTCTTTTTTTTTAATTTATTATTATTATTATTATTATTATTATTATTATTATTATTATTTAGTCTGCATATATTTAAAATAAATGTACAACACAAAATATTAACACAAAAAAATATAATTAAATTAAAAAAATTATATTTTAAATAAAAAAATAAAATATAAAAAATTAATTATAATAATTACAATTCTAAAAATTATTATTGTCTTCTACGACCCCTTACCGACACATCAGCTTGTCTTGAATGGCCCTCCCTTTGTTGGTATTGTTGTCTATCTCGCGTTTGTGCCCAATCCATCTCGTTAGGAATACGTGATGTTTGGCTTCTACCTCGATGAATGATGTCACGCAAAGTAGTGTCATGGACCAACTCGAATTGTGGAACATCCCAATAATCTTCCGCCATCAAAGGATGAAAAGACTTAGAATATGTTCTCCTGTAAGCCATTATATCATAATAGTCCTTCACCATTGATGGGACACTAATTCTATATGCAGTGCATACCTTTTGAGCATGCGAGCACGGGATGCCGAATTGACTCCATTTGCCACATGAATATTCTCGTGTGGCAATTTTGACGACGTGAGTGTTGAATCCATGTCCAGTCTGACGTTTTTGTCACAACGGAGGCAGACTGTTGGTGCTGGTTGTAATCTCGTCACAGCATGTTCAACACTTTTTTCGAACCAACGTTGGAACAATTTGTTTGCAAAGTCCGTCCATAGTTGGTTGTTGCTTAACATGACACCACTCTTTGCCATCCTCTCACGAAAATAGTGAACTGGACGAGCAAATGTTATTTCCACTATTGCAGTCACAGGCAATCGACGAGCCCCTTTCAGAACTCCATTGATGCATTCTGACATGTTGGTTGTGAGAATTCCACACCGCCATCCGCCATCGTGAGAAGCTGTCCATTTTTCCTTTTCAATATTCTCTAAGTACACAAACGCTTCTAATTTGTTCGCCTTTATCGCGTTCATTGTTCGATTGAACTTGCTGATTTGATATTCAGAACCAGCTCTCCAACAAAGGTCCTTCAGTTCAACATTCTTGTGACGACTATTGAAATTAGAACATACGTGCCGCAAGCAATATCTGTGCACTCCCTGTGGTGGCACATAATCTGGAATTGTTTTCACTGCTTTGATGAGACCCGCATTACAGTCAGAAATAAGACACATCCCAGACCGTCCTCTTATAATATGTTTGCTCAACATTTGAAGAAACCAAGTCCAAGATGCTTCGGATTCTTCATCGACAATAGCAAACGCAAGAGGAAGTACCTGTTGATTCCAATCCATGGCAGCTGCAATCAACATTTTGTGCTTGTACTTTGTGTATAAATGTGTTCCATCGACACTGATGACATTGCGACAGTATTGGAACCCATCGATACACGGTTTGAATGCCCAGAAGACGTATTTTATCACGTATGCATTGCTTGACCGCTGAAAGTATTTATGTTCCCATTCAACAATCGTCCCTTCATTATATTTTTGGAGAGCTCCCATGAAGTTTGGTAGCTTTCGAACTGAACTCTCCCATGTGCCATAAACGGTTTCACGGGCCATCTTCAAACTGTACCATGCCTTTTGGTATGTTATGTCGAACCCTGTGTGGTCCTTCACAGTTTGTATGACATGCTTGATTCCATAGAAGGGGTCGTATTTTACCTGCCCTAATAATAAAGAAGCAATGTACCTTCTTTCTAAATTGCAATGTTCGAGGGGCTTATCGTTAACAACACATGTGTGGTCCCCCTTATATTTTGTTATTTCCCAACGGCCCTTTCTCGGTTTTATTATTCCACGTAGCTCCCATCTACATCATACATCTAGAATGGAAAAAAAAAGATGAATACACTTTCTAATAAAATTGTGATAGACGATCATATATTATTGATACGTACCTGGGGTGCTATGTTTACAGACGACCTTCCATTTTTTTATGGTACTCTCAAATACCACATACTCACGTCGTGCATGTCGTATCGAGTGATCTTTCACCGCTCCTATTAAATGATCTTTATTTTTGAAAATCATTCCCACATCAAGTCTCCCTTCATTAGCATCATAAAATTTCACATACTTTGACGGAACATCAATGGAGTCAGCAGGTATCTCCAGGAATGTACGATCAAAAAATAGTATGGAACGGTAAAACATTTCCTGATTAGTGTTATTTGGTATAGACGGTTCATTGGTTGGTGACATACCTTGAGATTGGGTTGCAAATATTTCAGCCATGTCATTTATGTCAGCCTCGTTCTCAGGATCCTCAGATGGTATTGGAAATGCAGCTTCATCTGGTTCAGACACATGATCTGAAAAATCGGCGAAACTATCAGCTTGAGGATCTTCTTCATGATCCTCTTGAGGGTCTTCTTCGAGCACTGGCTCGTCGTTGCTCCGTGAATGGGTTGCCCCGGGTTGAATTCCAATGTTTTCCAGGCCTTGTGTAACAACAATCACGTCAGGTGTTGAGTCATATACGCCGTAATTTGTAGCACTCCCAAAAAAATCACCCCCAGACGGGCCAGTGCAAAATTCACCACCAGATGGACCTGCAAAAAAATTATCATCGGAAGGACCGGTTAAAAAATCGCGGTTGGAGGAAGAAGGTAGACCTTCATTGGCTAAAAGTGATATGTAGTCGCCCCAAGGTTAGCTAAACGTATTTGAAGGCTGTGATGGGTATTGATGTTCTTTTTCAATATATATTTCTATGATTGGAAAGCCTGATGCAGGATCCAAAAAGAATGACAAAGTGTCATCGCTCGGATTGGCATGAGGGTCTCTTTGATACGACCGAGATAATGGCATGCATGTTTTGTTTCAATGAGTATTCGTTGCGATCAACACCTGTCTGCTGGTATAACCTCGCTATGAATTGAGAATAAGTTGATGAACGAGATACCCTCAACGTTGCAAAAGGCAAACGATCGTAAGTCACTGACCAACCATCATTAGATACCTCACCACCAAAGTACAAAATAACTTCTATTCTAGATGATGAAAACGACATTTTTTGTATATGTTTTACGATAAACACAAAAAGAATATATGGAGATATTTTGGATATAAGGTATGTTACACCAATGTGGGATGAGATTCAACATCCTTGAGCATATCTATTTATAGGAAACCGAATGCACTTAACGTATCAAAACTTAAAATATAAATATATATATATATATATATAAAGGTTGCATCATGCAACTAAAACACAACTTGGCGCCAAGGACAAGTCCTTGGTGTCAAGGACGTGACTTCATGATGCAGCCTTTGATAAGGTTGCATCATGAAGCACCTAAGTCACGGGTTGTGTGAACCGTGACTTAGCTGCATGATGCAGCCTTTGATAAAGGCTGCATCATGCAGCTTTTTCTCGGGTTTTTCGTTGCGTGATGTATTTATATGTTCTGTCTTGGTAATCTGTTTTTCATAGTAGCAAAATCTTCAATATGCAAAGCGGGAATAGGGATGGATGGTATTACCAGAACAACCTCTTCTATAAGGGGAAATGGTCGGAGGGGCTAGAGATGATTTTTGTGGATGAACTGCTAAGGCAACTCGATTTTGGCCATTTCAACCCCGATGCCGTCGAATATTATAACATCCACTGGGCATTGAAAAAGGTAAACAAGAAGGCTTTGAACCCAATATCGCACGATGAGGGTGTTCATCGTTTAACTATTTATATTTCTCATTAACTAACTTATTGCAATATTTTTATTTTGACACAAGCTTATTATTTTACAGATTTGGGCTTGGTCGCGTATCACACCAATAACACCCGGTCTTGGTGATGAACGTGTAACGATGGGGCCAATACAAACGTATAATAATCGACTCCTTCCAATACCACCGTACGGTGCAACGTGGAACAAAAAACACAACTTTACCCACACTGTACGGTGGACTGTCCGGGTATTTAGAGATATGCTAGATAACATGACGGCTGATCAGGTAAACAAGACTCATCGTTATGCATATTTATTTATGAATATTAATTACCTACTAATTTAACATATTTGCTTTTATTTCAGTTTCTTTGGCAGCCGTACGACATGAACTCGGAGAACATTCTAGCCCACTCAGATGAGTTCAACCCCCAGTTGTGGACATCAATATGTCCTCTAATCTTTTATGCTATTGTGGAGATGCATCATCCTGAATGGGTACTTCGCCAATTCGGTATGAGGCAAGACATCCCACATGGTACAGATAGTCGGGAAATGGGCCTTCATAACATCTCTCATAGAGCACGTGGGGGCACACACTGGGAGACTCATCACGCGTTATACGTTAGTAGATGGGATAGACGACATGAAACGGTTGTGCGCCGACCACCCATTTCCAATGGAAGAGATACAGAAAATGGATATTGGGATTGGTACGGTAAAATAACTCGTCGATTCATCTCATCATCTACTGATAGACGTGTAGAGAGTGGCTATCAACCTGGACATGCACCAACAATACAACATGTGGTATGTTGTGCAATAAAACTTGATTCATGTTACACCCATTTTTCTCTTAAATTTAAATTCATTATTTTAAAATTGGTGCAGGAGCAATATACAGAGGCCCTTCATCTAAGTGTTCAACCTCCACAAACCAATTTCGAAGAGGCTTTGCAAATGCATCAGCGGTTTATTATCGGAATGATTGAACTTCGTGAAATGCTTTCTCATTTTTCGAGGGATAATTAGCCCGAAGAACAAGCAGCGCCACATGATAATGCTCCGTCTACGTCCCACAGACAAAGGAGAAGCGGTAGCAGAATGTCTACAAGTTCACTTAGAGGTGATGATACTATTGGGCAGATATAGCTGGTCCATCCACAGTGCATACACCTCTAAATCTATATCAAGATTGCTACGTGCCTCAACCGCCCCAACAAAGTGATTGGTTTGATTCAGCTCCATACATGCCAAGCCAACAACCTTATTATGGACAGGTTGATCTTGACCTTGGTCTTGGCACGAGTAAAACATATGCACCAGAATATAACATCTCACCAATTCTATTTCCAGCATTTGGTGCATATCGTGATTATGGAGAGTCTAGTTCTGCAACATCATCAAGTCGGTTACACATGAATGCAGATAATGATGATAATGTTGAAGATGAACCAATACAAAATATGGGTGAAGAAATAAGATGACCTCGGCACCAACGGTACCGACGCACTTTTGGGACGGACGGTCATTTTTAATAATTGTAAATTATAATTAATTTTTAAAATTTTATTTTTTAATTTAAATATAATTTTTTTGATGTAATTATTTTCTTTACATTTATTTAAATATATGCAAACTGAATAATAATAATAATAATAATAATAATAATAATAATAATAATAATAATAATAATAAAATAAAAATAAGAAAAAGTTGAAGTCGAACTCCAAGAGTTTGACTTTACATGATTAAAGTCGAACTCCTTGAGTTCGACTTTGAATTTTATAAAAATAAAAAATAAAAATTCGGTAAAGTCGAACTCAAATAATATTAAATAAATAAATAAGCCTCAAATTTGCTTCAAATCCTGTAATTCTCCTTATTTGAGAATCGATTTAATTTTTTCTTTCTTGGTTTTAGGTGTCTCTTGTTCTTGGGCCAAATGTTTTTTTAGTCTCGTAAGATTAGGTTATTATTATTTTTTTTTGTACCACAGTTTAGACAGATGACAATTTCAATCCCATGAAATACGAATTAAGGTATGTTTAGTTCCAAAAAATCATGTGCTTTGCACATGTCTGTTAATAGCCGATAACTTGGAACTAAAAATATTTAAAATTGTGGAAATAAAAATACCTAAAATCATATTTTATGGGACTAAAGATATATAAATTCATTACCACGACCGCTAATTTGGGACTAAAAATACCTAAAATCATGTTTTATGGGACTGCAATCGTCACCTACTAAATTGTGGTATTAAAAAAATAATGAACTATTTTTATGGTACTAAAAAAGAATTTAACCCATTGTTCTTGTCTACTTCTATCTCCCCCCACTCCCCAACCACAAAAAAGAAAAAGAAACAAAATGTATTCTTTTGATCATTTCTACCCACAAATTAGGAACTCTTCATATATGTTTTATCTTCCAAAGCCTTTTAAGTATTATGGATTTTCTGAGCCAAATTATTTTTTGGATTTGTTAATTGAGTTAGAATATTATTTTAATTGGTATATTTTATCTGATTTTGAGCGATACATTTTGCCAAAAGTAAATTATGTGGGGGTGGTGAACAATATTGGTTTCAAATTGAACGAAAAGTCTATTTGTCTAACAAATCGTAATTACCTTTTGGTCTGAGATGAAAACTCTTTTGAGGAATTAACATGTTTCTCTAATCTTTTTGACTCAATTGCATTATCGTCGAATAAGATCCACCAGAGTCACTTCTCTATTGCTGAGTATTTTGCTCGGTGGCAAAAACTCATGATATATATATTGTGATCTGAATACAACAAGATATCATATATAATTTGTTGCCGGTTTACATGTGGACATTCAATGTACGCTTCCTTATTTTTATACTTCTTTTTTGCTTCATTGCTATAAGGTTGCCGTAGACATTGAACGAGACATTGTTTCTCCTGGTGAATTTTTCTTTGATAAGTCTCCTAGGCAGCCATCTCAAGTGCCCTCGAATAACGTCTTTCCTTGCGTAAAAAAAATTAAAAAAATTTGTACGAGTGCCTAGCATGTATGATAATTAACTCATCATCTGCATGTTCAAAGTATCGGCCGATATCCAATGATATCAGCCGATACATAATCGGATCGGCCCTTGCCGATCCGAGAAAAGCAGCCAACAACCTATATTATCCGATATTACTTTGTATTGCCGATATTATCCGATATCATTCGATATTATCACCGATACAATGATAGCATCGCTCATATTCGATGATCTCACTGATAATATCGGCGATATTACAATGGAAATGAAATATTTGTTTCAACACCTTGCGACAAAAATTGTACATTTTACCGCACCTTTGCAGAAGGGAGAATCTTGAAGGTGAACAAGTCCAAGTGAAGGAATCCTTCAAGACGATTTTCCAGTCAATAATTGACTGTTTTTCTGCATTTCACAGCAACTTTGCAACCATGTGACTCACTTCTGCATTTTACAGCAACTTTCCGAAAAAATTGTGCTACCCGTGTCCATCAATAATTGAAGTGTTTCCAAGTTTATAAATTGAGTGCAAGGCATCAACTCCCTCAACCAAAATTATATGAAAGTATAAGGTTTGCTCAAGAGTAGAAAAATATAAGAAAAGTAAAGTTTGCTGAAGAGTAGAAATACTTTGACATGCAAGTAAGATTTTTCTGGTCTCTTCTTCACTATTCTTTAATTAAATATTTCTTCTCAAATATTATATTGATCAATGTATTTTGTTAAAATTAATGGCCTTCTAACAAATATCTTTTCGTTACAGTCCATTGTAAGAAGTATTTGTTAGATGATTGTTAATTTTAGGAGTTATTTATAATTTCTATAATGAAGGGTATCTGTCATTATAGCAAACTTAAAGGGAGCCTAACACACTACAAAAAAATGCGGGAATTGCAACGGAAATAGGAACGAATTTTTTAACTTTTGGAACGGTAAATAGATCACTGGATTCATTTGGGCTGGGATTAGGAACGGTTAAGTAACGGGAGGCTATCTGTTGAAAGGAGAGGTGTTCCTAATAATTACGAATGGACACACGACGACCGTTCCAATTTCGGAACGGTTTTTGGCATACAAAGGTTTTACCGTTCCTAATTACCTTTGTATGTATGAATTTATACTTTTTGTATTTGGAACACCTTATTAATGTTCGGAACGGTCATATGAAAAGTAAATCGCGCAATTTGGAATGGTAGTTAGAACACAGTTTGGAATTGTCAGCATAAGTTGCAGATATATTTTTGAACTGGTTCTGGAATACGTCTTGGAATGGTCAACTGTAATAGTTAGGAATGGTCATTAGAATACAATTAGACACGGTCACTGGAATGGATTTTGTACTCGTAATTTGGAATACGACATTAGAGCGGTTTTTGATATCATATTTAGAACGAAAACCAAACCGCGGAATAATTAAATTTAGAATACATTTAGGAACGGTCTCTTCCTAATTTAGAATTCATTTTTATCCGCTTTTAGGAATGGTTGTCACCTAATTTGGAATGGTTGTTTATCCGGTGATAGGAACGGTCACTTCATTAAAACAGACAAATATTGGAACGGTTTATATGTGCTCCCTGGCCGTCTAAAGTACCGTTCCTAAATAATGATTTATTAATTTTTTTATAGTAATAATTATTATCATTAAAATATATATTAAATTATTTATAATATTTTTGAATTTAATTTTATAATTATTATTTAAATATGAAAAAATGCAGAATTTAGAAATAAAAATTATATTAAATAAAATTATTATCCAATTTAATTATAAAAATGAAATTAAAAAAAGTCCTAAATCTACTCCCCGTCCCCCTCGTCCTGGTCCATATCGTCAACGTCTGAAAGGGTGGGGGGGGGGGGTCTCTAGGAGGCCGTGACGGGCCGGCGACGGACTTATTGGTCGATAGGGTCTTCATCATGCCTATCATATCCACCATCATCTCATCCAGCCGGACCATCCGATCCTCCAAGTTCGACGTTGGTTGTGGAGGTGGTGATGGCGAGGTAACGGTCTGGCTGAGACCGTGGGCCTCAGAACTAAGACCGAATACCGGGCCCTTGTTCTTGCCCCCGACTGCAGCCAACCACAACTCGTGCTCGGTTTGTGCCACCGAGCCCTCTGATTTGGCCGGACGATCTCTAGGATTAGTCCTGGCCTAAGACTGGTGATCCTCCAGCAACTTCTGGAGCGTCTCCTGTAAAAATAGTAAATTATTATTATTGTTATTTTCAAACATTAAAAAAAATAAATTAGAAAATTTAATTTTCAACTTACCGCCACCTCCGCTGCCCTCGGCCCGCTCCAGCTGCCGTCGGCCTTCTTCTTGTAGCATCTAGAGAATAACTCCATCTGCTACACTGGTCGGCCGAGCTGCTCCTACTGTAAAAAGAAATGGGAAATATTTATTACATTTTTAATTTAATAAAGATAAATACTTTAAATAAGATTAAATATCTTACCATCTTCTGCTTGTGCATATCGACGGAGGCAGAACCCCCGCGGTAAACAGTAGCGGATGCGGCTGTGTTGGTGGACCGATTCACCTTGTTGTTGGCGCACTCTTCCTTGAACTCCAGGAGACTCCCAGTACAGTAG
The DNA here is from genome assembly GCA_034509735.1 of Sesamum alatum. Lineage (NCBI taxonomy): Eukaryota > Viridiplantae > Streptophyta > Magnoliopsida > Lamiales > Pedaliaceae > Sesamum > Sesamum alatum. The sequence continues at coordinate 17,616,226 of JACGWO010000012.1, forward strand.
GAGCTGCTGCCAGACTTAGTCTGCCAGCTAAAGAGGCTTCACTAGAGACTGTCTGGCGATGACGAACTTCTTGCGGAGGAACTTCCCCCCCATATGTGGAAGATCTTGAACTTGGACTCGTCGTCGCAGTCCCACCACTACGTCATCTGTATTAAAAATATATATATATATATATATATACTCAGATTGTTAATATATTTAAAATAAAAATTTAATTGATAACTGAAATTAACGTTACCTTCAAGCTCTCGAACCAGAAATATTGATGCTCTGGCAGCACCTGGCGCAAACAGCCCCAAGGGTGGGGATAGTGTCCTTGCACCACCGCGTTGATGCGCTTGTGTATCTTCCAATCCATCCTGAAATTATATAATAATTAGTGTGACATAAAAATAATCATTTAAATTACAAAAAAATTAAAAAAATATATACATATACCTCGCGTGAGCGAGTGTGATATACTGGTGCACGGATGGTGGCGGGAGTGGTGGGGCAGGTGGGGGTGGTGGTAGTGGGGCAGCCAATGGATGGGCCGGATCTACCGCCGGTGCGGGAGTGGATGGTCCGACACCCTCCTGGATGGGTGCAGTGGTAGACGGATCGGGTTGCTGATCCGGCGTAGGTGATGCAGGTGCTGTAGGTGCCTGCTCTGCTGGTAGTGGTGGTGGTGGTCGGAACACTGCTTCCCCACCCTGGGAAGCAACACCGGCCGGCGGTATGGTCGGTGAGCCGCGACCGCAGCACGACCACATCCGTGGCCACGTCCACCTCCTCGAGGTGGGAAATCCCAACCAGACATGATCTACATGTTTTTTTTTTAAAATATTAGTGGTATGAATTTTTAACAAAATATAAGTATCAATTTATTTTTTTAGGGAGATAATTTTGAAAATTCTATACTAAGTCCCACAATTAATCTAATAAATGGATACTAAATCCCAAAATTTTAAGAAATTTTCCCTACAATGTACACTAAATCACAAAGTTCTTTCCTAAAATTAATGTATACTAAATTTTACATATATTTCCTAAAATATATTCTAAAATTCGAAACTTTTACCCTAAATTTGCACTAAATCCTTCTATTTTCCTATATACTTATACTAAATCCCAAAATTCTTTGGAAAAAGATGATTTAAGTTATGAGTAAATTTTATTTTACTATGAAATTTTAAATAAATAAATAAAATAAATAAAAATGACATAATTTCTTTTAAAATTACAGAAAATATAAAGAATTTTCAGAAATTATTTTAAAAATACATAATTTTACAGAAATTACAGAAAATTCTGAAAATATTTAAAATTTATAAAAAATGACATAAAATTTTTAAAAGTTTCAGAAAATTTTCAGAAAATTCACAAAAAATCTAAAATTACAGAAAATTTTCTGAAATTTTCAGAATTTTCATAATTTTGGAAATTACAGAAAATATCAAGAATTTTCAGATTTTTTTTTAAAATACATAGTTTTACAGAAAATTTTGAAAATATTTTAAATTTTTAGAAAAATGACATAAAAAAATTTTAAAATTTCAGAAAATTTTCAGAAAATTCACAAAAAAAAATTAAAATTACAGAAAAATTTCTGAAATTTTCAGAATTTTGGAAATTTACAGAAAAATTCTGAAATTTTTTTAAATTTACAGAAAATGACATAAAATTTAAAGAAATTTTCCGAATTTTCAGAATTTAAAAAAAATTAGAATTTCCAGATTTTTAAAATAGAAAAAACTACAAATTGACAGAAAAATTTACAAATTGGCAACAAATTACACTAAAAATTAAAACTAAATTACACAAATTACACCAAAAAATTACACCAAGAAATTACAACTAAATTACACTAATTAACAGGAATTACAAAAAATACAAAATTCCACAGATTAATTACAAAAAATATAGAAAAATTATAAAATAATTACAGAAAGTACAAAAATTACAACTATATCCCCTAACTAACAGAAATTACAACTAAATCCCCTAACTATACATAAATTACATAAAAATCCTACGTATACATAAATTACATAAATACACCCAAACTATACATAAATTACATAAAAAAAATTACAGACACATTTTAATGAAATAAAAATTAAAGAGGATTTTTTAGACCCTACTTGGTAGAGGCGGTGGAGAGTCGGCGTCAGTCGTGGCAGATGCGGAGGATGATCGGCGTCAACGAAGGAGGCAGAGGCGGAGGGTGGTGGACGGTGGGCGTAGGCGGAGGAAGAGGCGGCGGCCGGTGGGCGTCGAGGCGGAGGGAGAGGCGGACGTTGAGAGAGATTGAGAGTGAAAGAGAGTGCGAGCGAGAGAGAGAGAGAGAGAGAGAGAGAGAGAGAGAGAATTTGAGGGGGGAGGCTGAAAATGTGTGAAAATCGGCCAAGGGTTCATTTTATATTAGAATTTCGGAACGGTCGACTTTGTATCGATCGTTCCTAAGTCCGGTCCTAATATTGAAAACGACGTCGTTTCGTTACCAAAACGACGACGTTTTAGAACTTAGTACTGACATTGACCTAAATAGGAACGGTCAATTAATACGTCCCCTGTTACTACGACCGTTCCTAAATTTCAAAACGATGTCGTTTTGATACGTAGTACCGGTATTGACCTAAATAGGACGGTCATTTCTTATGTCATGTGTTACTAATACCGTGCCTAAAAGACAAAACAGCATCTTTAGCGGACATGGAAATAGTAACCGTTCCTATTTCCATATAGAACCGTTCCCATATGTATTACAACGTTTTTTATACCTTCTTAGATAATAAATATAAATTAAGAAAAACACGTTCTGAATTTAAAAAATTGGATGTTTAATTCATATACTGGCATCTTGTATGTGTTTAATAATGGTGTCGATCCGACTCACGGATGTTGGGATATCGTCCAAATTAGGCAAAATACACATTATAGTAACCAAATTTGGAACGGTCGTAATTGCCTTAGGAACGGTTCGTAGCAATTTTCTCTAGGAACGGTCGGCTATAAAAGGACCGCTCCAAAATTTGATTTTCCCACCAATTTTTCATTGGGCGCCAAAACAAAATATTGGATCTCACTTTGGAACGGTTCACCAATTGGTATGACCGTTCCTAATTCGAACTTGGAGCCAATTTTTCAGTAGGCGCCAATTGAAAAATTGTACTTAGATTAGGAACGGTCTTAGGTTTTCACGGACCGTTCCTAATTCAAATTTTTCTCAATTTTTTTAAGTAGGCGCCATATTAAAAAAATTGTACCTGAAGTAAGAATGGTCGTAGGAAATTCAGACCGTTCCTAATTCAAATTTCCTGAATGTTTTTTTGGTGCCTATTGCCAAAGTTGTACCTATATTAGGAACGGTTGTAGAATATAATATCCGTTTCAATTTCTAAAATTTATTATGATTTCTTAAAATAATAAAAATACATATATCTAATACAATTTTTACAATAAAGTTTAAAAAAATTACAGAAATTTTTTTGAAAATACAATTAGTCTCTTCTTCGGACTCAGCCTCGTCAAAGCTATCTTCATCTTCGGATTCACTGTCTGGCGAGCGTGATGTCCCTGCTCCATGATCAATGACCAGATGTATTCCCGTTGGGTCATGCAATTCAAACGTTTGGTTATCTATAACAACATCTGGATTAGATAGTCCATCTGATAGGCGACCTCGGTCCATCGCGAGTCATCGATTACTCTTCGAGCCTTGATTTTGCAAACAACTTTCCGGTCGACTTTGTCTTTTTTCATGCTCGGGTAATCCGCGTAGTAGACCTGTACTGCTTGTTGAGCCAGTATGAAAGGTTCATTCTTTTGGTAGAGCTTTTTGAAGTTGACATCAACGATGTGATAACGAGGGTGTATCTTCATGCCTCTGACCAGATCAACCCAACGACAATTAAACAGTACAATGTGCATGTTTGGAATTAGTGGGTAATCTAGCTGAATTATCTCTTCCAAAATTCCGTAGAAGTTAGAATCCGTGTCTGTATATGATGAGCTTTTCACACAAACACCATAATTCATTGTTGACTTCTCGACATTGTGACATTCCGTGTGGAAATTGAAGCCATTGACGAAGTAAGACGGGTATGTCGTCACTTTTGCCGTAGGCCCGAAATAATGCAACTTCAACAATTCGTCGTTTGTGTGATTCAATTCGGGTTTCACCTGCAATTTATCGTATAGCAATTGAAATAATTGATTACAAATTGAGCAGATCGCATTTACAAGAAAGTGACACTTACACGACGCTTGAACCAATCCTTGAATTGTGTTGCCACTAGTTGATCAATTATCGGGTCATTCGAATTGTGTTTCTCGAACAGTTCATTCAAGAATGACCTATTATAGTAAAACTTATAGTTATAAATATACATGTAATTGAAATTAAAATGAAGGTTTGAGATAATTACGTTTGTATAAGACACTTACTCGTAGTACGGTGCAACTACTTCACAATTACACAAGACGTATGTCTCGATAACATGAAGTTCCTCACCGCTCAGCCATCTCTTCTTTGAGGCTCCACTTGCTCGGCCCGGGTAATTGAAAATGGACCGTACTATCCGATCGTCGTTGCTCGTGAGATCATCGTTCCGACCGAGTCTGCTTCGCTTGCAGAGAATGTGCGGTTCGAAGTAGTGAGAGGAGAAAAACCCAATTTCTTCAACAATATAAGCCTCTACAATTGACGCCTCGACGTGTGCTTTGTTTTTTTTCACATTTTTCTTCAAATCGCGCAGGAATCTATTCATACGAGTATTTATTAAAATGCAAATTAATTGCTACTTAAAAATAATATATTTAATAGTAGTTAATTACCTCTCAAATAGGTACATCCACCTGTATTGCACGGGCCCCCCAACGTGCGCCTCATATGGAAGGTGAACAATTAGATGGTCCATTGAGTCGAAAAAAGGAGGAAATATTTTCTCGAGGTTGCACAAGATGACGAATACACTATCTTCCAATTCTTTTACCTTGGCCACATCTAGTGTTGTTGATCATAGAATCTGGAATAGAAGGCTCACTTCAGTCAAGGCCCCCACCACGTGCTCTGGAAGCATTTCACGGAAGGCAACTGGAATCAACTTCTACATGAATACATGACAATCATGGCTCTTGAAGGCGTGCATCCTTAACTCCTTTATGTCGACGCAACAGGCCAAGTTAGGGCATACCCATCAGGAAACCTAAGACAACGAATCCACTCATATATCTTCTTTTTTTGCTCCTTAGCTAGTGTATATACTGCTTTGGGCATCATGTTCGGTCTCCTTTCATCCACCTCAAGCTCCGGTCAATTACATATGATCTTGAGATCCTTCCGTGCATTCAGATTGTCCTTTGTTGTCCCCTTGATGTCCATCACAGTATTGATTAAATTATCGAAAACATTCTTTTCAATATTCATGACATCAAGATTGTGTCGTATCAGATTCGCCCCCCAGTATTGAAGCTCCAAGAAGATTATTTTATTCATCCACTTATGGTCGACACTGTAGCCTTCCGACTCACTCAACAATTGTTCGACTGCCACACTAAACGCATCAACACGGGTTCAGATCTGCTCTCCAGTCAGCCTCAGATGTGCAACCTTTCTCTCCATTCGATTTTTAGTGAAAGCTTTCTTGTTCCTGCGATAATGATGATCCGGTGGTAGGAACTGCCTGTGGCAATCAAAATAGCATGCCTTCCTACCGTGTTGTAAATAGAATGTCCGTGTGTCCTCCATACAAATTAGACACCCCATAACACCGGCGGTACTCCATCCAGACGCCATCCCATAAGCAGGAAGGTCGTTCACTGTCCACATCAATGCGGTATGGATCATGAATGCGGATGACACATGGATCCTTCCTCCGTCTGATGGCTCGCATGCCAAGTCATATGTTCTACTGTGGACTCCGACACATACAACCTCTGCAGCCGAGGGGTAAGCAGTAGATACCTAAGAATGGCATACGGGGACTTCTTGCGTCTAGGATTTCTGTCCCTGGTGGACTTGTACCTAGCGTCTCCACAAAACTTGCAATATTCCAAATCAATATCGTCCTTCCAGTAGAACATGCAACCATTTTTTGCAAGCATCAATCTTCTAAACTGGTAAACCCAATTCTCTTATCAATTTCTTCATATTATAATAATCGACGGGAAAAGTGTGATCGCGGGGCATTACAGTATCAACCCACTGGCATAACCAATCATATGTATGCTCGGAAAAAACCCATTCGGCCTTGATATTCACCAAAGAAGCAATTGACGCCAACTGAGAGGTGGTGCAGCCGTTCCACAATGGTTGGTCCGCAACATTCACTACATCAAAAAGACGGTCTGACAAGCCAGACACATAATCATAGGCTCCCGAATCATAATATGAACTAGGACCCACATCAGATGGACAATACCGAGTACCATTATCAGCCGGTCCCTCCTAGTAGTATGAAGACCAGAAAGACTGCCCAGCGGCATCGAATACCATCCTTTGTGCCCAATCCATCTGAGCCACATCACCCCAATGCGAACTACCCTCCTCCTGAACGGGTGGCGTTTGTTGCTGCTGCACATGGGGCGCTGTCAATGCTTCAAAGTATTCCTGCACCCTCTCGTCACCATGCGAAGTCCAATTATAATACTCTGGCATAAACCCTTTCATACACAAATCAAATTTTACCTCGTCTAGTCTTTTGAACCGTTCGTTTTTGCACTTCCGACAGGGCACTTAATCTTCTCCCCATCCATATATGTACGCTGAGACTAAGCACATTCTAAAAATATTGTAACACCATCCTCAAACTCCAACGTCACACCCAGGACGTCTCGATCATACATCCATTTTTTCAACTGTCTTAACATGATTGGTCCTACGTAATTCACAACAGTAATTAAATGACGAGAATATTATATATATATATATATAACTAACGATTACAGAATTTCATCTTCTTAACTGAGCAAAACACCTATCAATATCAATGCGAAAAATTCGCGCAAATAATTGATATGTTTGATTTTTCGTATAAAGAATCAACAGGGGGAGTTACAACAAAATGAGTTGGAGAGTAATTATAAGAACAATGAGAAAGAAGGGGGACATATATATAGAAAAATATTGGAACTGGCATTGGAATATTATTTGGAACACACAACTATCCGTTGAAATATAACCGTTGATCCAACTTTAGGAACGGTCTTAGGCACGGATGTTGAAACGGCAAACTTACCATTGTAATATAGTCGTTATGGCATATTAGGAACGGTAGTAGTCACACTCAATGCTACTGTTCCTAATTGGACCATAATTGAGAACGGTAATTGTAAAAACACTATATTTCCTATATACCCACAATTTGGAACGGTCATTGCATTACATTTTTGCTCATGGCCTAAAAGGGTCTCATTTAGCACTACATATTAGAATGGTCATGCAACCGGTCCAAATAGAGCGGGGATTTGGAACACATATAGGAACGGTACGTGTTCCCAGTCGAGTAGCCGTTCCAACTTCACATATGTGTTCCAAATGGAATACCAAAATATATCCGGTCCCTTTTAAGAACGATAATGGGTTTACATATTGGCACACATATGTTGGCACACAAATAGGAATGGTCGTGTCGTTCCTATACGTTTGTACTACCATTAATTCGAAAGTGACGTCATCAATGGTTTCCCGTTCCACAATAGTTCCACTTACCGTTCCTATTAGGAACGGTGTTTGGAAGGGTCGCCTATATCCGTTCCAATTCCCGCATTTTTTTCTGTGGTGGGGACTAAAACCCACGTTTTGTTAGCATACAAAGATCTCATTTCCTCATTCATAGCATCTAACCAGTTTTTTGAGTTAGCATATTGTAATGCTTCTTCATAAGAGATAGGTTCAGAATTTTCAGCATTCAACATAAAGTCTTTAAGTCTGGGAGGGAGCCTACGTTCCCTTCTTTCCCTATCTCTTACTAATTGATAATTTTGTAAAGAATTTTCATCTTCTGGTTCAATATTTTCTTGTTGAATTTCTTCACTAAATTCTTCACTCTGTTGGTTATTACCAGGATCCGAAGGATCCTCCACCTTATTGAAAGTACATTCAATGTCAACTTATTCATCTTTTCTAGTGGTATTAGTGAGACATGGCATTTCAAGTTCATTAAAGGTGACAGTTCTACTGATAACAACTTTAAAACCTGGTTGGCTCCTAAGCCATAGTTTATACCCTTTAGTATGTTCAGGATAACCAATAAACCCACATGTCTGGGAATGGGGATAAAGTTTATCATTATTTTGTAGCACAAAAACAGAGCATTCAAAAAATGCGCAAGGAAGAAAGATCAACAGTCTTTTCAGTCCACACATATTCAGGTATTTTTCCAAACAAATGGACTGAAGGCAGCTTCACCCCAGAAGGCTTTTGATAATCCTGAACTGATAAGCATACATCTAACTTTGTTTAAAAGTGTCCTATTCATTCTTTTTGTTACACCATTTTGTTGTGGTGTATAAATAGTAGTTTTGTGTCTCTTAATACCAAACTCGTTACACAGGTCAGAGAATTGTTGATTATAGAACTCTAATCTATTATCAGTTCTTAAGGCTTTTACCTTTTTACCGGTTCGGATTTCCACAAAGGTTTTCCAATTTTTAAATTTCTCAAAGGCCTCAGATTTATGTTTCATCATAAAAACAAAAAAATTTCTAGAATAGTTGACAAAAAATACTTGTTAACCCCATGAGTCATAACATTTGCAAGACTCCATATGTCAGCATGAATATAATCAAGCACACAGGATGATGATGAGGGGCTTGGGTGGGGTGATGCAGAAAAGTGGACTCTATGTTGTTTTCCCATAACACAATCATCACAGATATCCATTTTGTCTATTTTATTAGTTAAGATACCTTCTTTATGCAAGAGCTAAAGTCCTTTTAAACTGATATGTCCTAATCTTTTATGCCATAAAACAGTTTTGTCATGCTTCAAAGCAGTTGAATCATATGTCATAAAACATATATACAAATTTATTCTTCTTCCAGCTTTGAAAACGATCATGGATCCTTTCATAATTTTCATAACCCCTTTTCCCCATCTACCTTCTGACCCTTCTTCCTCAAGGGCGGCACAGGAAATAAGATTATGAGATAATCAGGAACTTGTCTTACAATTTTCAAGGTTAACGTATAACCGTTTTCAAAAGTTAGAGAAATGTCACCAAGACCTTTTATTTCACACAATTTTTCATTTGTTGATAAGGACATTTGTTGATAAATTGAGAGAATTTGGAACTCCACTGGCAAGACAAGCGGTATCTATGTCTCTTCTAAGTAGTTATGTATGTACAATGCATAACATTCACGTGACATCTAAATATAAATTTTATTTTAGCTCAATAATGGTATAATTATGGTGATGAAGCAACCAACCTATGGAGGATAGCAGTTAAGGTGTTGAGTCAAACATGTGCATCATCTGGGTGTGAAAGAAATTGGAGTACTTGGTCATTGATTCATACTAAACTACATAACCATTTGGCAACCCAAAAGTTGCATAACTTGGTGTATGCCCATTATAATATGCGATTAAGAGTCAGAAATTTGATGTATCAAAGGGAAGATGATGGCTATTATAGTCCAATTGATCCTAATCATATCTTTCATGACAATGATAACTTGGACGAGTGGACACGGGAAAATGAAGAGTCTTGCTACCCAAAGATGATTGAGAGTAATTAGATGAAGACAACCAACGCAATGAAGAAGGGCTTAGTGACAATGTATGAAACGATGAGGATGATAATGCCATGCTTCCTTTGTCTCGTTGGTTTATTCAAAGGTCATCAAAAGGGAAAGGTAAACATGTTTCATCATAGGAAAAGGCTAAACAAGTCACGTTCAAGGACAAAAGTGGAAAAGTTTCATCCTCAAGAAAGGAGCAATCAGGATGATAGTGATGATGATGATGATGGAAATGGGCACAAAGATACCCAACAAAAGGAGCTGAAAATTACTACGCAACTCATGACAGACCATGGGTATCACCTGGAATTGAGAATCAATGTCGATTTCTATCCAATTTGACGGATTTTCCCATTCAATATGATGATTCTCAATCACAAACACATGGTAGAAGGCAGCTTGACTTCAAGTACTCTATGCAGAATTTGGAAATTTATGACTACAAACCAGACCAACTGTAAGGACATCAGGGGTCATCAACAAGTACCCATAGTGGGAGATCTCAGGCTAGAAGAAGAAATCGTGGAAACACTACAAATAGTCTCGGTGAGAGTAATCGACATTCAATTATAGAATCCTCTCATAGTAGTGGTACTAGTATATACTATCAAGGTTCAGGTTATCACAACCAAAACATGGAGCATGTAATGCCACCACAACCACTTCCTCAAGTGCCTTGCAATCTACCATATCAAGGTTTTTTCCCACAAGGCCCTTATGTAATACGAACTCAACCAGTGATGTACTTTCCATATGGAATACCTTCTCACCTGGCAGATGTTATTAATGTTGGTTCTTACACCATGCCTTTTGGTCATAATTACTCACCTACTTCACATGATTATTATAGGAGTGATGATGATGATGATGATGATGATGATGATGATGATGACGATCATTTTGAGCCCCATATATCTTCATTTTTGTAGTTTATCGATGCTTGATATTATAAAACTTTTGATTTGTAATATTATATAGTAATTTGTGGTGCTTTATTGGTTTTATAATTTTGGCTTAATTGCATAAAACCCCCCCGTGTTTTAAAAACTCGGCTAAAAAACCCCTTGTGTTTTAAAAATAGGCTAAAAACCCCCTTCTATTTTATTAAATATAGCTCAATCGCCCCTCTCCGTCAAATTGACTTAACGACGCCAAATTTTTTTTCGTTTGACCGTTATGCTCTTTTTATTATTTATTACTTGTTTATTTATGACCGTTGGATCTCATTTGAGTATATAATAACTATCAGATCTAAGCAATTAATCTCAACCGTTAGATCGTAAAAAAAATTAACGGTTTGGATTCAACAAATTTGAATTTATACTACATATAAATAATTAAAAATTATAAAAAAACAAAATATTATTTATATATAAAATTTAAAATAAAAAGAAAAAAGAAAAGAAAACCCTACTCCCCCACCCCCGTCGCCGCCTACCCCTCCCCACCCCCACCCCGCAGCCGTCGCCCAGTCAAGCCGGTCTGGGCGACGGAGACGCCGTCGCTCAGACCAGCTACGGGCGAGGGGCCCGATGCCGTCGCCCCTCTGTGCGGGGGCGGCGGCGATGGCGGCCGCCCCTAGTTTTTTTCTTTTTAAATTCTTTTTAATTAATTTAATTATATTTATTAAATATATTTTTTAATTAATTAAGAGTAATTTCAAATAATTATAATAATTATTAGATATTTAATTAATCATTTTGTATATTTTCAATATAATTTTTTAAAATATTTAAATTAATTTATAAATTTAACATTTATATTTATATAGATATCTCAATTTGAAAAATAATATTTAATATAATTTTTCTATTTTTTTGGTATTTTGACACTAATATAAATATATTTAAAAACAAAAACTATTTATAATTTTTAGAAATAAGAAACAAAAAGAAATGCTTAAAAAATCAATTTGGACCATGATAATTTTAGATACAGTATAGGGGCATTTTAGTCAATTAAAGACCCAAAAAAGATCAAAACAAGTAAATAAGGCTTTAGTCTCTTATATAGATAGCATAAGGGTATTATAGTCCAAATAGGCCAAAAATAGGCACCAACACAGCTGAAAACGACAACCACACGCACCCCCCGTGCGTACAGGGCACATTCCGTCAATTGCTAATGGAATGGGGGTTTTTTGCTGAGTTTAAGAAAACACAAAGGGTTTTTTAGCCTATTATCAAATCACGAGGGGGGTTTTAGCTATCTAAACAAAACACAGGGGGGTAAATTGGATTTTAGCCTATTTTTTTTTATATTTGCTTGGTATTGCCCGATAATATCCCGATACACCGCGACCGATGTGGAACAATACCTGTTGATATTATCGTCGATACCGCGACTTTGAACAATGTCTACCAATTCTACATGATGAATCTCCATTAAGAAACACTACTGTTAATTATTATTATTATTTTTTTATCAAGATCTTGTAGCTTCCCTTGTTATCGTCAAATCTACATCTCTTATTCATGACCATATCGATCCTCCAGTTCGTCCACCACCTACTTCCATAACCAAATCTGTGTCTTATATCTTGAGTTTGACCTCTTACAATTTTACTTAAACTACCATTGGAATTGAATTTTTCACAGTTTCTTGTATAGAGGATCTAATAGGTAATCGAGACTCTCCCAGTCTCCTTTGGTTTCTTCCTTCAATGATACAGGTGGTTGAGTTACATTAGAGGAATATTTCTTGACGGCTTTCTCAGTTTCAAGTGTTATACAAATATTCATCTTTCTCATCTCTTAATTGTTCCCATTGCTGATGATTGCCTGCAACATATGTGCTCGTTCCCGACCTTGCTACTGACTTCTCTGTCTCACCTAATCACCATATTGTAGATGAAAGTTTTACATGGCATCTGAATTCCACCCATTACATGTGTAATAGGGCAACATTGCCAAACTTGTTGAGGTGCTCCAGTAGGTTGCTAGTTCCGTCGTAGGTTGGCAAGTGGGACGGTGTCTTCAAGTGAGTCGAGAGCTCATTGGGTATTACGTCCGTGCTACAATGGATTCCTCTTCTCATGAATAAGGAGTCCCTGTCCTTTTCCTTCGCAATTCTGCGACCTCCTGTCGAAGGGCTTGCAACATACCTGCAACCACCTTGTTGGCCTCTCATGTGCTTTTGCAAGCTATAGGCTCTGCTCGTCTTGATCAGGTTTGACAAGTGGAGGTGGAGCCAGATCGTTGCAACCCCATCCTAATGAACTAGGAGTGTTGGAGCTAGTTATCTTGCCAAACCCAGACTTTGGTATTGGTAGTGTGGGGTTTAATATGGGCAAGGATGCGCAGTAGAAATTTAGTAAATTAATTGATAATTAAAGTAAGCATCCCAATTATACATCAAACATTTGCACAACCGTTTTAACGATTCATGCGCGAGACAAAAAAATAAGCGCAAAAGGCTTTAATTAATACCTTTTCGCACTCTGGTTGTTGTAGATGCAATTGAAACGCTTCAAGGCGCTATACCACCACGAAAACAGTTGTCTCAGATTCCCAGAGTCCCAACCACTGCTCCTCTAACAATATCCATACTTTGGATGCTAGTGTTTGATCTAACTCTAACTTCTAAGTTCTCTCAAAGATGGGACACCTAGCACAATTTAATTGTATATATTTATTTGATGTATAATTCTATTTCCAATTATATCAAATTACAGTAAGATTGAAGACTAGTTTTGTGAAAAATAAAAACCCTAGGCAAAGATAATTTTAGAGAGTAAAAGGACGAGAAGGGGGTCTATTTTTCTTGTAAAAAGGCCTTGTTATAGCCGACTAGATTCCATCCCTATTTATCGGGTTGGAGTTCTTCTTTTAGAATGAATTAACGTGTGGTGCAGTTTGAATTAGACTCCTACTTTAATCAACGATTCAACATTTATTCTCCACCACAAGTTAATCCTCTATCCTTTTTTCTTTTCAAATTTTGGCAAAGTATTTTATTGTCATACGAAAAAATCGAGAAATCATATCGCTTATGAAAAATCAAAAAATCCTATCTCTTATTGGGCTTGAAGTCCAAATAAAACTTGCCCCAGTTGGCTGATCCATATGGTGAATCTTAAATGGCAAGCAACTATTGCTAATTCCATCTCTATGAAGCCTTCAAGATATTTTGTTTCATCTTTCCCATGGACTCCTAGTTGGCTTAGCCATCTACTATAATCAATATCAAGCAAAACCCATTATACAACAGTGAAAATTCCACGTTGGCGCAATAAACGCAAATGCTCCCCATCCATGGGCATTATTATGCTCAGTAGCGCTCACACCTTTCCTCCAGCCAATGTGCTCGCTCCCATGTTGGCGTAGTGAACACATAAAGCAAGGTAGCGTCAACATGCCAACCACTTATGATGAAAGCATGTATTATCAAGTCCAACTCAATACATACATAGTATACAGAGGCTTCTAGCCTATTTTTAAAACACACGAGTTATTTAGCCATTTCAAAAAAATACGAGGTAAAATGAAATTTGGCCTTTTATAAAACTATACTATATTATGAGGATTATGAATTTGTATACAACTTCTACATGTTTTTGCATTTATTTATGAAAAACCATAAAATGTAAATACTAATATATATCGAAGTAAAATTTCAGGTAAAAGCCAAAACAATTACTACATATTGAGCCCTCATGTTCCTGTATATCTGTTTGGTGTGGTTCTCATGCTATAAATATAAATTTAAAGAGTAAAATTTATTTTGGTACCCGAGTTTTGTCAATAATGCTACTTTGATACATGAGTAATTACAAATGACTCAATTAGTACTCGAGTTTCACAACTAATGTCATTTTGAGACATGAGTAATTGCAAATGACTTAATTAGTACCCGAGTTTCACCATTAATATCATTTTGGTACCCACTTCATATTTTTTATTTATTTTTTCTATTATATTTTTATATAATGCCCATTTACCCTTAGTAATATACCAAAAAAAAATTTTGCATAAATTTCTATTGATAAATTTTTTATTATGACCCATATTTGGTTATCAAAATTATTATATTTTAATTTTAATTAATACTATCTACTATCATTATCTCTCAATATATGTATTAAAAATATTATTATCAATTAACTTATGTTAATAGTCAAGTCACGGGGAATCAAAGTTTTCATCGTCAAAGGTATTTTTTTCATTTCATCGAGATATTAAAAATTTGATTGCAAAACTTAGATATAGAGTCAAAAGTTTCAATTTTAGTTTATAAATTTTCAAAAATTTAGAATGCAAATTTAACTTTTATATGGTTGCAATGCATTTTGACTTATTTTATAATATTGATAAATAAGTGAGTAGAAAAAATTAATGAAATATTATTATTTTGTTCACATTTTTTTAATACCTTTATTTTTTTATTTATTATCTAAGGGTAAAATGGTCATTATATAAAAATAATAATAAATAAAATAAATAAAAAACATCAACTGGGTATCAAAATAATATTAATGGTGAAACTCGGGTACTAATTAAGTCATTTGTAATTACTCGTGTACCAAAGTAATATTAATATCATAACTCGGGTACTAATTGAGCCATTTGTAATTACTCATGTATCAAAATAACATTAATAACAAAACTCGGGTGTCAAAATAAATTTTACTCTAAATTTAAATTATCCCATGTAAAAATTGAAATAAACACAAAATCCCACCTAGATTAAAAGACATATGTCAAATACATTTTAACCTTTTGAAAAATAAGCATTTAACCAGCTTGACTTGTGTAATTTGCGACTTATGTTCATATTATGTCCTGTTTATTGTCTGTTGCCCTCATTTATCTATCTGTATCTATCTATTCATCTATCAATATTCTATTCTATTCTATTCTATTCTTTCTATATTATAAAAGTATGAATGATTTGTCATGTTTTATGTTTTTATCTTTTTGTATGATGCCACTTATATCCTTTTTATAATAGTAGATTATAACTTATGTGTTAAAATAAGAAATTTTGTAATTAGTTTTTATAATAATAGTTGTTAATTACTTACATATTTGAATTGAGATAGAATTCTAATGAAAATAAATTCTAACAAAGAGTTTTATCATAACTAATAACTAATTAAATAAAACTGGTTAAAAATTTTATTGCTAACTAGGAAAAATATATAGACTATATAATTTGGAGAAGTTGTGGTTTAAAAACATGAAGAAACATCTCATTAAAGAAAAGAGAAGCAAGCTATGGGACAATTTACCATTAATTTAATATAAGTTAAATTTTGTAATCATATACTATAAAAATATGAGTAACTTGAGATGTTTTATTTGTTTTTAGTTTTTCATTGATGATTAAGTTGCAATATAGAAATATAAATTTATATTTCAATAAATAATTCCGTGAGGTAAGTTAAATAGTATAATACCACAAGTTCAATAAAAATAAAATTCAATTAGAAACAAGGATTTTAAATAAATTTATGTTAAAATCAATTATTTAAAAAACAAACTTAGAATAAGATTACTTACTTCAATAGTTGTTTCATTATTAATTGTATTTATTAATTACAAATCATAATAATATTATTTAAAACTTATTTATGAATTATATAAGTTTATGATTTGTTGAATATTTAAGGTCTAATCGTGCTGGTCCATGAGTAAGGTATCAGGACCATAGCCCTCTATTTATATTAACATGGTAGACCTAAAAATAAGCCCAATCCAGCAGGATGACTCAGCGAATAACATGGATGAGACATCATAAATATTTCTGATACCATGAGACACTCATATAAAAAAATCTCCAACAAACTCCACCTAGATTGATGGAGGTCGGCCTGGAAGTAGCAGGTAAACTGGAATCCACAAACTCGTTTTGACTAGCATGACTCATTTAAGTAGTCATATCTCTTTCCAGATAAGTCCAAATTGTGATTTGTCTTTTTTTTGTTAGTTAGCTAACCCACGCAATTTTCTAACGATATATCACAAGCTGAAACTACTGAAACGATCGGTACAGTCCGGGAATGCGGTAGAAGTGTAAAATAAAATAAAATAAAAATAATTTCAAAGGGGTTTTCCTTCCTGGTTGTCCGGTGTTTTCAAACATATAAACATACATAATAAAATATTTGTGAATGTGGCTAAAGGAGAAAATGAAAAATTACAAAAAATATAAATCGAAACATTACCTTTTTTATTTTCTAATGTTGTACCGCAACAATCGTTGATTCCCTTTTCTTTGGACTATGTTCACGTCAGAATTTAAAATAGAATCCCTCTAATCATCCACAGCACACTATAGAATAGAGTCTAAGTCTATTACCAAATAGAAGTTAAACAAGGGAAGAAACAAGATCCAAAGAAAACACTATTAATTAGTGTTTTTAGATCTTTTAAGTCATATGCTTGAACTTAAGTATAACTTTCAAAGGAGAGTAGGAAAATATTTTCAGAATTCTCTTGAGAGAAAAAGAGATAGTGGACGTGTGATCTTTGAGTGCGTGTTGTGTAATTGTATGTTGTGTGTAGATTACAAGTTACTTCCAACATTAACCTCTACACACTATACATAACTTCCCATCGCACTTGTGCACTACTTGCACACCACACAGATGACTAGCCACTATAGCTATCCATGGAGGAGTTCCAACTTCTTTCCAACTTTCTCTCAATGCTTGGGCTTAAACTTCAAGTTATGGACTGGGCTTGATTTAATCCAATTAAATCGAACCCAATCAAAGTTCATGGGTTTTAATTATTTCAATTAATTTCAACCCAATACTAATTTATTCAACTTAAACCCAAACACTAATCAATTGATCCGATCAATTAATTAGACCAATCCCGATTACATCAATTCAATTAATTTTAAAAGTGCTAAACCCAAATTTAATCAATCCAATTAATAAATCTTAGGCCATCCATCAAATGGATTTTTCCAAATAAATAATCCAATCATTTATATTCTTCTTGAATTAATTTATTCCAATTAAAGTAATTCATTATATATACAATTAATCCTAAATTAATTCCACCACTTCCATAGTGATTTGTGTGTGACTTTTAGGTTCATCCTCAGTAAGACTTGGGCTTGCAATACTATTGCTTAATTAAATTAAATCAAATTTATTGTTTCTGATTAACCATTAACAAAAAAATGCCCATCACCATGGGTGACCGTCTAGCAATAGTCCATGGCACTGGAGACTAAGTGAATGTTGGCGAGAACATTTAGGCTCCAAGTTCCATACAGGTATAGTCTTACTGTTAACTGTCTCCCGGCCTTAGTCCAAGGCATGGGATTGGGCATCAGTTCCCATCAGTAACTAGGCATCTATGCTACATATTCGAGACACGTTACTCTATTGATTGAAGTAGAGAACCATTACCTACTCAACCAATCGCTACAATAGTATACTTGAAGAGTCTAAATCATCTCAAAGCGCATAAGAGACAATTGTCAAATACTGAAAGGGGATAGATTCTTTTGGAGTCCACCGTCCTCACTACACACTCCGACTGCACTAGACAAAGCTTATAATGATCAATTCAAAGACAAGGTCAGCTCTCGCCACATCCAAGATACAACCGTCATATGCATGCGACTGCCATGATTCCTCAAGTCCGAGGGTTAATCCCTTACTATCAAAATCGGGAAAACCAGTCATACCGACCAAGCCTCCAAAGCTTCCATATGGCGATTCCACAAGTCAGCTCAATTAGTCGACTACCTTGCCAACTAACCCACTAAAATTGCACAGATGACCTACGTTTGGTACTGATGAAACTCGGCACTCACCCAGTGAATGCAATACTTAGTGAAAGTCTCTATAGAACACCCGATGCCCAGTCTCGAGGCCTTCAACTTGGAGCGTTTCAGACCAACCCTCAGTAGTTGGTTTCATAGCTACCAACTCAACTAATGGGTTTAACCATTCGATCTGTGGACATTTGCTGTGACATTAAAACATTGTTCAATGCTAATAGTAGGTACAATAAACGACTCGTGGCCACGTTATGGGTGAAATCAGCTTCCTCAATTTATCATGGATGGAAGGCATCGATGAACTGTACTCGCTCAAATCCATTTCAGGGGTCTAATATTCTAAACTTGGTCCCACCAAGTGAGAGTTCTGTTATTTGGTTTCGACTGAGACCTCATCACATTATTAGTATTTTTGCATGCGTTAATGTAAGAATATTCTAAGCATAAAGGTAAACATACACGAAGAAGAATATACAATACTCAAAGCATTACAAAAACGCATCGCACGCGAAATAAAGCCTAGCTTGCCCCTGTTGGATGATCACAAGCCCAAAACTATGCGACCCACTTAGCCCGCATTGGATCTATGGTCAATCTAGGGGTAGGCCTATGCTACTACAAGATTTTATAACCCATTACACACAATAGGTCTTGTACATCCTCTTCATCTTCTTAGGCTCTCCATCGTGGGCCTCACCGGGCCTTTTCTCCATGGATCCTCTGTGGGCCAACCGATGGCATCCTCCACGAACCTACCTTTCCTTGGCCTTTCTTCCTTACATTTATTTACAAAAATAAAACCTCAGTCCTAACCTACACTCATTACATAATAAAAATAAGAAACCCCAATGAGCAGTTGCGGGGAGTACATTAGGAGGGAGAAAGAAAACCTTATTATTTCAAGGCAAAAATGAGAGAGGTAAGAAGATGCAAAGACGCACGCAAGCCCCACACCATAGAAATAAATTAAACCATACATGCGGTCCAAGGGCTTTGTGATCATCCATTGTTAATCCCATTAACACACGTAGCATAAATACACATCCCATGTAAAACATGCTATACAAACAACCATGATGTCTAACATCATAAAACGCAGAAAATTAATGCAAAATTGCACACGTGAATTTTGATCATTGGTGCAACCATTACAAAAATAACTCTTGTTAGGAAACCCTTTCCTCATTAACAAAGCAATATTTATTTTTTTAGGAAATTTCCAATCCCAACCAAAAACAAATATCCCAAGTTAACGGATTTAGAAAATGCAGAAAATATCAGTATCTGAAAAATACACCAAAAATGGAAAAATGAAAAACGGCAACGGTCCGCACAACCAGGCGCATCGCGCTCGTGCATGCTCATTTGCCTGAACCCACCGCATGTGCGCAGGCACAGCGCGCGCGCTCGTGCGCATGCACTGGGCACACTGGCCGTGCGCACAGGCCCCTTGCCTACGCGCAAGCCCAGCCGCACCCCTGCGCGCGCGGCCAACAAACAACTGCTGTCGGTGCGCCGTTTTTCCACATTTTGTGCCCTTTTCCTGCAATTTTCTGAACCACAAGACATTATCAACCCAAGAACATGTATATACACATTCAAGAATTTCAAGATAAAAATTCTTATGCAAGATTAAACATAAAACAAAATTTACGCTGAAACGTGCTTTAAACATAAAATCATGGCGTAAAGCAATGAAATCCATGTTAAGAATGCTGAAACACACGTGTAGCATATAGAATTCTAAGCCTATACACCGAACTAAGCTCTGATATGATTGAAAGCAATGATCTGCCCGGAGGAAGCGTAGAAGCGTTGAAATTAAAAGCGAAAAAGGGAATATAGATTGATTAAATATGGATCAAGGGGTGTGCCCTTGATTCCTCCTGGGCGTTCGGTGTATCTCATGAATAAAAAATAACAAATCATGGAAGGCCATAGAATAGATACAAGAAACACGTAAAAGAGAACTTTACCCTTGTTGCCTTTCTTCGTTCGGTTACACGCGTTGTTCCCAAATTTGCCACCAAGATCTCAACATAGAGACCCTCTAAAAAATGTGCACACGCTTCACCGAAAATTAACGAGGCTCTCGTGCTAGCAAGAAGTCATTAGGGGAGAAGGGACATTGATACAACGCTATTGATCAACGGTACAATGTCTCTAACATTCTACCTTGATCGAATCAAGAAGAACAAAGGGAATCCTTGGAGAGAGGAAGAAAGGGTGGAAGAGAGAGAGAGAGAGAGAGAGAGAGAGAGAGAGAGAGAGAGAGAGAGAGAGAGAAGGGAGAGGTGGCGATTGTGTAGAGATTAGTGTGTGATTGTGTGTGTTTCATGTATTTAAATGACCTAGTCATTTATCCCACATAAAACTCTCTAAGAAGCTTTCTAGAGCCACAATCTTGCCAACTTTGACCAAGTCAACTCCTTCTTGGGATGAATCTTGGCCATCCATCTCAATCTCTCCAAGATAAAATCTCGTCCATCCATCTCGTTGAGCTTTATGGACCTGACCTATTTAAATCTAATTTAAATAGTCCAAAGGTCTAATGGACTTTATATTAAATCCTATTTAATATTGCAAACCCACTAATTATTTCATTCTTTCAATCAAATTATATGGGAAGCCTATGCTCATTACATCCATAAATCCAATTTATAAATTCAAGCCCGATTAATCTTATTAATTCATGAAGGCTTAGATCTCCAAGAAGTTAATTTTATCCATTAAATTAAACCTTCACCCAGAATCAATTTCAAATTAATTCCTTTCACATCCAGTAAATCGTGTGTGACTCTCTAGGTTCACCCTCAGCTAGACTTGGACCTACTTCCTATTATCCCATAACCAGAGTAGTCCGTCAATATGGGTGGCCGTCTAACAACAGTCCATGGCACTAGAGACTAGGTGCATATGTGAAGTGAACATTTAGGTTCCGAGTTAGATATAGGTACGGTCCTACTGTCGCCTATGTCCCAGCCTTAGTCTAGGGCATGGAATAGGGCGTCAATTC
Organism: Sesamum alatum; assembly: GCA_034509735.1. Taxonomy (NCBI): domain Eukaryota; kingdom Viridiplantae; phylum Streptophyta; class Magnoliopsida; order Lamiales; family Pedaliaceae; genus Sesamum; species Sesamum alatum. The sequence goes on from JACGWO010000012.1 coordinate 17,637,710, forward strand.
CCATCCTTGACTAGGCATCTATGCTTCAAACTCGAGATAGGTTTAACTCTATGATCGACATAGGAAATCCTTTCCAATTCAATCAAATGCTATGGCCATAGACTTTAAAAGTCTAAATCATCTCAAAGCGCATAGAATATATCGATGTCATATTCTTTGACAGGGGACAGATTTTGTCTTGGAATCCGCCATCCTCATTATATACTCCGACTGTACTGGACAAGGCTTATGATGACCATACCTCACGATACAGTTACCGCTTGCAGATCCTAGATACAACCTTCGTATGTAAGTGGTTGTTGTGATTCCTCAAGTCCGAGGACTAATCCCGTATTATCAGAACCGGAAATACCAGTCATACCGACCAGGCCCGTGTGGCTTTGATATGATGATTCTCGCGAGTCACCTTACTCAGCCGACTATCTGCCAGCCAACCCACTAAGATTGCATGGACGACCTGTGTCTCTCGCATATGAAACTCGGCTATGATCCTTAGTGCAAGTCTCTCTTGGACCCTCGATACACAATCTCGAGGTCCTCGACTTTGAGTGTTTCAGACCGATCCACAGAAGTTGGTTCCATGACCACCAACCTATGCGCAGTCCAACTTCTTGGATTCACATGTCCGGTCTGTGCGCATTTGCTGTGACATTGAAACCCTGTTCAATGCTAGCAGTAAGCACAAAAAGCTCATTATTGTCATCGATGAATTCTTACTATATTCATCAGCATACTCTTACTTATGAATAAAGATTGGCGAATGGTTCACAAAACAACCATCCTCATTGACTTTCTGGTCACCTACTCCAACAGGGTGATGATACCCTCTCAAACATTTTTATGAAGCCCAAAGCTAAGGTAGGCCACCACCAATTAGCCTAGCAGGCATGACTATATTGATCCATGAGCAAGGTATCAGGCCATAGCCTATCTATTTATACTAATTTGGCGGGCCCAAAACAAGCACAATATAGCAAGATGACTCATCGGACAGTAGGGATGACACGTCATACGTATTTTTAACACCGTGAGACACATCATATCGAAAAATCTCCAACAAATGCCTCCTAGATTGGTGGCTGCCAACCTGGCAACAATAGGTAAAATGGAACCCGCAGAACTCAGCTTGACTGGCATAATCCATTCAAACAATCATATCTCTTTCGAGATAATTCCAAATCAAAATTCATTTTTTTTGTTAGTTAGATAACTCCATGCATCTTTCTAACCGTATATCACAAGCTGCAAACACTTCTGAAATTCGCTCCCCATTGGCCAATAAATAGAGGCCATTATGCAGTCATAACGGTAATAAGGATCATTCACTCTCGCTCTCATGTTGCTCTCGGTTTTCAGCACGCTTCCATATATTTTTTTAGTCCACACAATTATTATTATTATCACTTTATCTTCATACTTCACCACCTCAATTCGATCAATACACCATTATTCTCATAGTACGTCAAGTTTCCCAATTGTTTATTCCTTAAATCAGTATACTCATTTAAGCATTGGAGCACCAACCGTCTTCTGCATGTTAATCCTTGTTTGATCATAGAATTCAATTGAAGATCCTTCGACTATTTGGTGTTGTTGGACTCCGATATGCATCATATTATATAAGTAATTTAAAACTACCCTTTAATTAGATTTATAATCATGTAAACAATTAAATGATATTAGGATTCTAACAGAAATTGTCTATATGCATATTATATATAATTATATTTTTTATCATTATTTATGAATTTTTATATATAAATATTATATATTAGAAATCATATTTTTATGTTATTGTGTGTATGTATATATATATTATAAAAGTATGAGTAATAGTTTGGGATGCCTTTTAATTTCGTAACTTTTATCATGTCCAAAATAACCTCATTAAAATTAAACATAATTCGGTATCATAGTAGATAATATAATTGATGACTAATTAATGAAAAAAAGACCATAAATTGGGCTATTGAATATATAACACGTTGAAGTATTTGGTCTATATATTTAAATTCTACTAAATATTTTTCCTAGCAATATAATTTAATTTTTCTATCATTAAATTCTTAATTGATCTCTAAATTTAATAAAATTAATTAAAAAATATTTAATTGATAGCACTACAATTCATTCCAAGAAGCACTATTAACCAATTTAAAGCATTTTGCCACAATTTTATTGAACAACATTACAAATAAAAAGAAAAATTAATTACTAGAGAATTATATTATAAATAACTCTAAAGATAGTCGGCATAAGAACTAAAAGATAAACTAAACTTATTAACATCATATTTAATAAGTCAAAAAAATATAAGGATGGAAATTAAAATTATAGAGAGAATTAATTATAAGATCTAAAATTAATTTTAATAGAAGCCAAAAGAACAAAAGATTAAGTATCAATATTTTCACATGAAATAATGATTAATTTCTCATCGTAAATATAGAGAGGAAAGATAAGTATCATGAAAAGAAATAATTATAAAATCTTAAAGATTATAAAGGCACAATCTAAAAATTAAAAATACCTACCATGTTCGAAAAATTGAAGATCATAAGTCTATTGAAACATAGAAGAAGATTAGAGGGAGCTATTACTAATGAAATGAAATTTTTTAAATGAAATTAATCATTTAATTTTTAATGATCACCAACTAGCGTTTACAAAATGTTAATTTAAAAGTCATTTTAATTATTTCATCACAAACAACTTCATTTTCAAGTATAAGCACAAATTTGTACGTAACAAGATATTTATTTTATCTATAAGTTGTACTTATACCGATACCACAAGACTTATGAAATATTCAAAATGTTTGTTGAACACTTTTCCCTAATACCTAATAATATAACAAATATTAAGGTAAATTACATTGACACCCCTGAGGTTAGGTCCAAGTACACTAACACCCCAGGGGGTGTTTGTGTAATATTTTTCAGAGGGTATTAATGTAAACTTTGCCTTTGAATAAGGGGTGTAGTTGTAATACAATCATAACCTTAGGGGGTGTAGCTGTAATTTTGCAAAAAATAGGTGGTGTTTGTGTATTTTTGTCTAACATCAAGAGGTGTCACTCTAATTAATATAAAAAGAGGGATACTGATGGACTTTCTTTTAATAATAACATAGTTTAAAGATAATGCCAAGTGTACCTTTTGTGTTTTAAATTCTTCTATTATAATTGCCAATATGTTTTTCTTCTATCATAAAATTTTAATTACATTAAATTTTTAAATAAAACCAGTTCATATGAAATTAGAGTTCAAGGGCTTTTTAAACCACATGTGACAGACACATAAAGTATTTTTTATGAGATACAATTATAGTTGTTATTTCAAAATTACCATATATTTATAATTTGGGATATATGATATGATATTTTTATATATTTTTTACACTAACTAATTAATGTACATCAATTATAATTCTAAAGTATAATTTAAGATTAAATGATGCGGAAAAATCCAGAAAATACATAAAATTTTAGCTCTAGAAAACTTTGTTACTAAATCAAAAGGAATTAATGATTAAATAAATAAATATTAAACTATAATAATATTTTGATATACACCTTTTCAATTCTATTTAGCCAATTAATTATTCATGATATAACTTGAATAATTCAATAATTATTATAGTATAAACTCAAATTTGTAAAAGTACGTATTTATATTGTCGAGCCTGATAGAGTACATAATTTTGAATCCACTTCTAATTTTAGTTTTTACATAATCATATTTAGAAAAAGACTGAAAAGTAAGGAAGGTAATTATTTTATACTATTATATTTTCTTTTCATATTTTTTCTTCATTAGCCTAATCAAATAATATAAGGTCTACAAAATATAAAAAAGATAAATGATAAAACAAAAAGAAAGACAAAATAATTAATAATTTACTGTTGATTCTTTTTAAATATAAGAGTAAATAATAAATTTTTCTTCTGATATATTTGTAATTTCATTATATCATGTTTCTTTACTGAAATTATCAAAGAAAAAGATATAAATAGAATTTTTCTTAATTATTATGTAATAATTATTTAATTATTTCTCATGTTGGTTAAAGAATTAATATAATTTTATAACGATGTCTCGAATTATATCTCACAAATCATAACACACTAAGATAAGAATTAAAGATGGAATTAAAAGAATACATATGCCAAAGGAAAAAATCATAAAAAAACCTTGATCTAGAAAATATAAAAAAGATAAATGATAAAACAAAAAGAAAGACAAAATAATTAATAATTTGTTGTTGATTCTTTCTAAATATAAGGAAAAATAATAAACTTTTCTTCTGATATATTTGTAATTTGATTTTATCATGTTTCTTTATTGAAATTATCAAAGAAAAAAAGATATAAATAGAATTTTTCTAAATTATTATATAATAATTATTTACTTATTCTCATGTTGGTTAAAGGAATTTAATATAATTTTATAACTATATCTCAAATTATATCTCACAACTAATAGAACACTAAGATAAGAATTAAAGATGGAATTAAAAGAATACATATGCCGAAGAAAAAAATTATAAAAAAACCTTGATCTATTATACAAAATTAAGCTTCCAAACTTATTTTTAAAAGTAATTGTATTTGGCTATGCATGTAAGTTTTCATATTAAGATAAAAATTTGAGGATTGTGGTTAATGGAATAATCTTTTATCTATACATATTTCCTATAACATTATTTTTGTTATAATATTTTAATATTGTGGTCGTCTAGATAAAGATAATTATTCAATTTACTTAAATATAGTTTTATTATATATTAGTAATTTATTTTTTATTTTTTTATTCTTGATTGACTGTGAATATTCCTTGATTAAGAAACATATTACTATTATTAATAGTTGAAAAAAATTGCATATATCAAATTTTAGCATATGAATTACACTAAAAAAAAAAAAAAAATTTGGTACGTGTTTTTCGAACAGATATTACTTTTAATTTGGAATGTGTGGTCAATTTTTGGAAATGGATTTTGTTATGGATGACTACCCATTCGTCTTAGATGCCTTACAAAAACTTTGTAATGGCTTTAGAAAAGTCGGTCGAAATTTGGGCCGAACCTTGTAATGGTTTGCTGAATCAATTACCAAAGTTGACCGATATATGAAATTTACTGAATTGATTTTTTATCGTGCTTTGCACCTACTTTTGAAACGGGATTCTTTAAAAAAATTTCCTTCGCTTTTGGAACTATTTTTGTAACACAATATTTGTAATTTTACAGCGATTTTGGAATGGGACTTGTATTTCTTTTTTAAACGAGTTCTGTACCTCTTTTTGGAATGGATTTTGTACCTCTTTTTGGAACGGGTTGTGTACTTCTTGCTCGAATGGGTTTTGCTCCTCTTGTTTGAACGGTTTTTCTACCTTTTTTTGGAAATGGTTTTGTAACTATTTTCATGTTGTATGCTGGTAAATTGTATAACAATACCCGTTAAAAAAATCAGTACAAAATTAATATATTTTTTTTTAAAAAAAATTCTTATATATTACTTTTATATAATTTTTTTATATCTAAATTATTTAATATTTCTTATTATAATAATTTATTAGAAAATTTAATTTAGAAAATTTAATTTAGAAAATTTATTTTTTTAAGTTCTTAAAATTGGAATATTTAAATAAATTGAAATGCAATTAAATATTAATAACATAATTAATAAAATAAAATCAATATTAATTTAAAATTTAAATTTTAATACAACTTTTAAAAAAAAGATCCCTAATCTAATCGGCCTCCCCATCAGCAACGTCCGCAGCGTTCTACGCATCGTCATCGGGGGCTGGGGGATTAGCTAGAGGCTGGGATAGACCGAGCAGTGGAGGGATGGGTAGATTCATCAGCATATGCATGATCATCCTTGATCTTCGCAACCCAGCGATTGAGATCTGGACATGTCGTTGGTGGTGTCGATGTCGGTGTATGGCCTTTGATGGTCCAACATCGAGGTGTGGGCCTCTGAACCCAGACAAAAAACACGTCCATTGTTTTGGCTGTCGGCAAAGTTGTTGCTCGGTCATGGCCACCGAGCCTTCAGAAGAGGCTGGAAGATTTTGCCCATCGATCGGTGCCTGGGGCGTGTTGGTCCTCCACATCTTCTGGAAGATCTCATACGAAACGAAAAAACCCATTAGTAACATAAATATAAATTAATTAGAATTAAAAATGTGCACCATTTCTATAAACAACTTACCGCACCCTGCTCTGCTCTCGGGTCGCTCTAGTTCCTTTCAGCCTTCTTCTTATAGCATTTGGAGAACATCTCCATCTGCTTAGGAGGCCGAAAAGAGTTTGTGTCTTCTGTGTAATAAAAGGAAAAATAATAATTAATCATAAATTAATTATTCATAAAAACTTTAAAAAAAAAAAAGCTTACCAGCTTCTGTTTGTGCATGCGAACGGGATATGACTTCCTGCGGTAGATGGCGGTTGCTGCCTCCGCGTTGGCCGCTCGATTGGCCTTATTCTTGGCGGCCTCCCCCAGGAAGTATGTGCTGGCGCAGTGTTCCTGTAGCTAGCGCCAGACCTAATTGGCTAGCCAAATCAACTGATCCCCCCAGGAAGTCTGGGCTGGCGCAGTGGTCCTGTAGCTAGCACCAGACCTCATTGGCCAGCCACATCAATTGGACCAGCTGAGCCCTGGCGTCGGCGAAGCGCCGCCGCAGGAACTTTCGACGAATATCTGGAACACCTTGAACATGACCTCATCATTGCAATCCCACCACCAGTAAGTAATCTACAATTTCACATAGGAAAAAAAATTGTATGTAATCGATAAAATAAACATTTTGAAAATGAAATTAAATTTTTTTGGAACTTTTACCTTGATATTGTTGAACCAGAATCGTTGGTGCTCCTGTGGAACTTGCCGCATACATCCCCAGTGGTGGGGAAAATGGTTGCGCACCACCATATTGATGGCGCTGTGGAAAACTCAATCTGATCTGAAAAAAATAATTAATTATTAATATTTGTGCAAAAAAATGTAATGAAAATAATTTATAGCAAATTTGTGACCTTACCTCAAGTCGCGGAGGCTAATATATGTACGGGCAGACAGTGGTGGTAGTGGTAGTGGTGCAACTTGAAGAGAGTGGATCGGCCTGGGAAGCACGATAAAAATAAAAAAAATGACAGAATATAAACGCGTTCAAAGTGGTGTGCCCTTGAAGGTTCCCAACTATCGGTGTATAAGCGCAGAAATAAATGAAATAAAAATATCTACGATTATGGCTATGGATAAGAGAGAAAACGAAGTGCGCAAATTTAAATAAGAAAAACCTCTTTGTTTCTCCTCCAATCGGCTACATGGATTCAATCTCTCCTCCGTTGATCGTCCATGCGAGGTTCTAAAGTAAGTACCCTTTAAAGTGGTTCACACCACACCAGAAACGTGAGATCCGTTCTAGTGCTAGCAAGAAACGAATCCGGGAAGAGAAATCAAAATGAAACTATCAATTAGTATATTTCGGTGTTCCTATGTTCTTAACTTGGTTCTAAATCAAGAAGAAACACAATGTATTGGAGAGAGGGAAAAAATGCGCTATGGATTGAAAAGAGAGGTCGAAAATCCCATGGTGAGAAGAGAGAAGATCGGCCATGAAAGTTGTATGAGAGTTAGAATGTTTGTTGTTGAGATTGTGAAGGAAAATCTAGTCTTCTAAGCCATAAGACAACTTCCACATATCTTTCCAACTTTTCAAAAACCCGTCCAATACAACATACATTGTACGTGGTCAATTTTTAGTCCCTTCCCTACAAGGAAAAATCATCATTTGACCTAGTAAAGGTAAAATATAGGCTAGGGCTAGTGCATTTGGATCAGGCTTAATTTAATTTGTTGGGGGCTCATTTAGTGTCCAACAAATTAAATTAAGCCCAAATACTAAATCTGTTGGACTTATTATTTAATCCAATTGAATAAAAATACCGAACAGAAAAAATTCAAGTGAATATTTAATTAAATATTCATGAGCTCAAATGCACTTTTCAATCCAGTTAATTAATTAAGCCCAAACAAAACATAATTAGTTCAACCAATTATTCCTAGCCAAACTCTGATTAATGAATCAAATTCAATAATTAGACAAGCCCATCTTGCTAATTAATTAATAAATTCAATTAACTAATTAATTAGCCCAAGCCTCTTCCAAATTAATTCAATTAATATAAAGGGTCAAATCCATAATTCAATTAATCTAATTAACTAAATTTTGGATCATCTGTCTAATCGATATTTCCACATAAATGGTCCAATAATTTATTCTCTCCAAGAATAATTTTAATCAATTAAATTAGTTTACCTCTTCCGAAATTCATCTCAAATTAACTCCATCACTTCCCAATGATTTGTGTGTGACTCTTTAAGTTCACCCTCAGCTAGGATTGGCTTGTGTCCAACATAATTAATTAAAATTTTTAGTTAATTACTTTGGATTAACCAATAACCGGAAATAGCCCGTTCCCATGGGTGATCGTCTAGCAACAGTCCATGGTACGAGAGGTTAGGTGAATAATGGCGTGAACATTTAGGCTCCGAGTTGCATACAGGTATTGTCCTACTGTCGACCGTCTCCCGAATTTAGTCTAGGGCATGGAATTGGACATCAGTTCCCATCCTTGACTAGGCAATTATGCTTCATACTCAACATGGGTTTACTCTGTTGATCGACATAGAAAATTTCTTCCTACTCAGTCAATTGCTACGGCAGTAGACTTTTAGGGTCTAAACTATCTCAGATGACATAGGAGACATCACCATCATATATTGACAGGGGACGAATTCCTTCTTGGAATCTACGGTCCTCGATACATTCCCCGACTGCACTAGACAAGACTTATAGTAATGATGTAAAAGATATGGTCATGTCTCACCAGATCCAAGATACAGTCTTCTTATGCGCGCGACTGCCATGATTCCTCAAGTTCGAGGACTAATCCCATACTATCAGAACATGGAATTCTAGTCATACCAACCAAACTTCCAAGGCTTCCACATAACGCTTGTCGCGAATCAGTTCAGTCAGTAGACTACCTTGCCAATTAACCTACTAAAATTGCATAGACGACCTTCGTCTGCCGCCGATGAAACTCGGCACTCACCCAGTGAATGCAATACTTAGTCCAAGTCTCAATAGGACAATCTTTGCTCGTTCTCGAGGTCCTTGACTTGGAACATTTCACCCCCCTCAGAAGCTGGTTCCGTAGCCATCAACCTATGCGCAACCCAACTCCACGGGTTTACGCGTTCGGTCTATTGGCATTTGTTGTGATGTTGAAACACCATTGAATATTAGTAGTAACCACAACAAACACAAAATTCATTGATGAATGCTTATCCAATTCATCACGATAGTATTGCATTAATAAAGATTCGCGAATAGTTCCTGAAATCGTGAATCCAATCGGCTTTCTAGTTACCTATTCTAACACAACCCATAGATGGGGGGCAACAGAGACAAGTGGTGCGGTCGACGGACCAGCCTGTGATGTGTTGGCCCGTGCGACAGATGTACTCACCGTGGCCAGACCCACAACAGGGTCTAAGCCACCCAAGCAGGCTCTGGTGGTTGGGGTGATTGAAACGATATTTTCGCATCATGTGAAGCATCAACGGCAGGCTCTAGAACGGGCAGGCCACAACCACAAGCATGACCTTATCCACGTCACGGAGAAGGCGGACTTCCGATCGTCATGGATCTATTACGAAAAATAAAAACTGTTAATATAAATTAATTTTTGGCAAAATTATAATATTAAAATTAAAATATTAAAAACTATATTATAAATATAATATATATATATATATATTATGTATATTATCATTATAAACTTTACTATAATGATATATAAATTATTATAATTTCATTATATTTATAATAAAATGTGTACTAAATCCATACAATAATTTTTCTAATTTTCCTAATTCAACTAAAATGGCAAAAATTACATGAAAAATTGCAGAAAATGTACATTCAATTTAGGAAAGTTTCCAATAATTTACAGAAAATAAAAGAGATTAAAAACAGAAAATTACAACAATTTTATACATTTCAGTCAAAATTATATTTCAAAATGACAACAACATTTCAAAAAATAGAAATTACAACAACTTTCATAAATTAAATTTCATTTCACAACACAAAACTAACATATATATATATACACACACAACACAAAATCATATGTATCATCGCATTTCATATACAACACAAAATATAAAATTAAATCAAATACAAAATAAAAAATAATTAAAATGCAAAAATAAAGAAAAGGATGAAATTGGCCTATTTGCTTCAAGGCAGATAGAGGCGGCGAACGGCGATGGGCGGGCTCCTCAAACCATGGGGAAGGCGACCGCCAGGCAAGAGGGGGGGGGGGGGGTAGGCGACGGGCAAGCTTCTCAAACTGTGGGGAAGGCGACGGGTGGGTGAACAACGAAAGGAGAACGGCTACCGACGGGCAAGAGGGGATGGGGAGGAGCAGGCGGGAAGTGGGGCACGGTGGAAGAGGAAGAGAGAAATTGAGGAAAAAAATCTGCTAAGTGTTCTTTGTACATTAAAATTTTATAACGGGTACCCGTTCTAAATACCATTCCAAAAAAAAGTATATGACGTTGGTTAGGCACCCATACAACATCGTTTTGGAACCAAAACAACATTGTTTAAACGTATGCGTTTATGTATCCATTTCCGACCCCATTCCTAAACCCGTCCCCCAGTATAATATAACATTTTTCTAAATCAGAACGATGAAGTTTTGGTAAATTGACTGCAAAATCCGCTCTAATTTCTTAAAGTACCATTCCAATAACTTTTTCAAATCATGAAATATTTTTCCGTAAATTAATAACAATTAAAAGCACCTGCCACCAAACACATTAATGTTGAAGAAAAGTATACAATGTGTGGAATAACACAATTAAAAATATAAAAAATTTAGAGTGAGATTGATATAGAGTAAAATTTATTTTGACACCCGAGTTTTGTTATTAATGTTATTTTGATACATGAGTAATTACAAATGGCTCAATTAGTACCCGAGTTATGATATTAATATTACTTTGGTACACGAGTAATTACAAATGACTTAATTAGTACCCGAGTTTCACCATTAATATTATTTTGATACCCAGTTGATGTTTTTTATTTATTTTATTTATTATTATTTTTATATAATGACCATTTTACCCTTAGATAATAAATAAAAAATAAAGGTATTAAAAAAAATGTGAACAAAATAATAATATTTCATTAATTTTTTCTACTCACTTATTTATCAATATTATAAAATAAGTCAAAAATGCATTGCAACCATATAAAAGTTAAATTTGCATTCTAAATTTTTGAAAATTTATAAACTAAAATTGAAACTTTTGACTCTATATCTAAGTTTTGCAATCAAATTTTAATATCTCGATGAAATGAAAAAAAATACCTTTGACGATGAAAACTTTGATTCCCCGTGACTTGACTATTAACATAAGTTAATTGATAATAATATTTTTAATACATATATTGAGAGATAATGATAGTAGATAGTATTAATTAAAATTAAAATATAATAATTTTGATAACCAAATATGGGTCATAATAAAAATTTATCAATAGAAATTTATGCAAAATTTTTTTTGGTATATTACTAAGGGTAAATGGGCATTATATAAAAATATAATAGAAAAAATAAATAAAAATATGAAGTGGGTACCAAAATGATATTAATGGTGAAACTCGGGTACTAATTAAGTCATTTGCAATTACTCATGTCTCAAAATGACATTAGTTGTGAAACTCGAGTACTAATTGAGTCATTTGTAATTACTCATGTATCAAAGTAGCATTATTGACAAAACTCGGGTACCAAAATAAATTTTACTCGATTGATATATGTTCAGAATATCAGTAAATTTTTATATTCATAGTTGTAAGTATTGTACTGATGTTACTATCATCTTATATTGTTGTATTGCATCCCATAATTCTAATTTTAGATCTGATTGTCAAATTTGATCAAACTGATAAAAGAACATATTTAATGAAACTTCGCTCCTATTTGATACATGGATGTTGAGATACGTATTCGGAATGTATAGTTAGTCCTTTATACCATTTTATCATTCAATAAAGCCATGTAATTTTATATCAAACCGTTAGATATGATCAAATAGACAAACTCTTATATGTGTTGAAGTTTTGTATGAATCCAGCTCATAGATATTGAGATATCATACCCTCAACATAAGATTGACATTTCTGACAAGTTTTGGAACGGGTTTTCTACAAATTTTGGAACAATTTTTAGAAGATGAAATATTCTATAAATATATTCAACCTTAGCTAGGAGTCCTCAATTTCTTTTACATTCATATTCAAGATCTCTATTAGCTCCTCTATATGTACATAAATTCCTCAAAAAATTTCTATATCTGGTTAACATAGCTAGGAGCACATTGATATCATGGTAGCATAGAAATGTGAAATACATCATCTATCTGTGACAATTCTCTTGGTAATGCTAATCAATACGCTAGTGGTCCACGTCTCTCTGTAATTAATTTTTTTTACGGCCAATATACATCGTACACAATCTCCCCTGCTTACTAAATATCTATTTTATTTTCCACGGAGATACCTCTAGAAAAAAAATACTTTTTCAACTATCTCATATTTCATCTCTCTTTGGTGTTTAAAAAAATGACTTTTCTATCGATCTTATTCTACTATTTGTATCTCGTTTATCATTTCTTGCATTAATTCAGAACCTTCACGATTTTGGTAATCCCTCAACATCCAAACATGCTAATATCGACATTTCATAAAATGGCTTCATATAAGGCCTTACTGATGCTAGATTGGAAAGTATCATTATATGTAATTCCGTCAATGGTAGGTGATAATCCTAATTTTCCTTTACCTCAATTACACCGACTTTCATCATACTCTGAGATCTTAATTGTTCGTTCCGACTGTTCATCTACCTGAGGACAAAATGTTCTACTGAAATGTAACTTTTTACCTAATGCCTTTTCTAAACTCCACCCAAAATGTAAAATAAATTGGTGATCTCTATCAGACAATATATAAATAGGCACACCATGCAATCTTACGAATTTTGAAATGCACAACACAACTAATCTATCCAAGGAATCACCTTGTCAAGTATGTAATAAGATAAGTACGTTGATTCAGTAAATCTATCCACAATTACCCAAATAGCATCATGTTTCATGAACGTACGTGGTACCCAATGATAAAGTCCATAGTATTTTTTTTATTTCCCTTTTATTATAGATAAATATTAAAGCGTATTTTCTAATGTTGGATGTCCTAGTCATAACCGTTAACATCATACCTATCTCGAAGTGTATTTTCACATTTCAGACACACAATGCCTCTAAAGACTACTTATCAGATTGACAACCAATATTCAACCCAACTTTTAACATTGTCACAACACCAAAGAGACCTATACCAATATAATCATAGACATAAAAAAATTTTAGGATTTGTACTCAATTGTAGTAAATAGTGTATCAGTTGGTCGCCCAATAATGATTCATCACAATTTCAACAATGAACAAATTCAAACATCCCAAATAACTTAGACATTTGAAGCTCTACTCCGATTCAATAGTTAACTTACCCATTAGGTTTGAAGATCTTATCCTAGTATAGCCAAGACAGTGGTTGGCTTAGTTTGCAAGGTTGCTAACAAACACGCTACGATGAACCTCTAACTTCACATTCATTGATCTCATTTCTAATAGCAATGTCACATTATGACTTTCTAGTTTAACTAAGATGATTGAACTCTTCTTACTCAATACATTTGCTACTATATTCACCTGTCCCAAAATGATAATCGATATTACAATTATTATCCTTTAACAACTTTATCCACCTCCTACGTCTCAAGTTCAACTCTTTCTCTATCAAAACATACCTTGACTCTTATAATCAGTGAAAGTCTGAAATCTTTTTCCAAACAAATAGTGTCTCCCAGTCTTCAATGCATGCATAGTTATTGTCTTCAATGCATGTATAGTTATTGTTAGCTCGAATCATGCTTATTTAATTTTACTTGTGGTTCCTTAATTACAAGATGCATACGAAATCACCTTCTTTTTTTGCATTAGTACACACTCTAAACCTCCTTTGAAAGCATCTACATACCCCATGTATCCACCACTATAAGAGGATTGAACTAAAATTAGAGCTATGTCAACCTCTTCGTTAATTCATCAAAATTTGTTGGCACTATTCAGTCTAACAAAAAACTATCCATTTCCTGAATAATTTTATCAAGGATCGACAATTATGGAGAACTTTTAACAAATTCCTATAACACCCGACTAATCCTAAGAAATTTTGAACTTCAATCCCATATTCTGCATTCTCCATTCCCTAATAGCTTTTATCTTTGGCAGGATTAGACATAACACCATCTCCAAATATCGCATATCCTAGAAAAACTTCTTTATTCACCCAAACTCGTATTCACTCAACTTAGAATACAACTCCTTCTCTTTTGAGATGTGCAACACTATTTTTAAATGTTGCTCACACTCCTCCATACTCCTCGAATACACTAAGATGTATCTGTAAAAATTATCACTAATTGGTCCATGTATTCTTCAAATTAGTGTTCAATTTATCCATCCCATGAACTCCGCCTATGCATTTCTTAATCCCAATGGCATTACTAAAACTCATAAATGACCTTAACAAGTACAAAAAGTTGTTTTAGGTATATCTTTAGTTGTTGTGCTCAATTGCCATAACTAGCCTCAAATCAATCTTTTAAAAGATTATAGCTGCCTTCAACTGGTCTAATAAACCATCAATTCCTAGTAATGGATATTCAGTTTTCATTGTCACTCCAATTGCCTATAATCAATACACTATCTCATATTATCATTCTTATTTTTCACAAACAACACTAGTACTCCTTACAGTAAAGTACTCCGTCAGTTGAGTTCATCTCTAATGTTTCTCCTATTTGTTTCTTAAACTTCTATATTTCTACTAGAGCTATTCTATATGGCGCAATGAAATAGGTGGGACAGAATAGTCTCTATTCAGAATCTACTTCTAGATAAGGAGGTAACCCAAGTTGTTCTTCAGGAAACATCAGGGATTTCTTTAATTATTGGAATATCTAATACAAAAGGACTAACTATCATAATATAATGTAAATTTGCTAGATACGTCTCACACCTTTTCTGAATTAAATTTAAGATAAAACACATATATTAAACAGTTGGGTATAACTTTCTCTTCTCCACAATCCCCGTACTCATTTGCCTATTGACTTCTACTACCATTTTCTTTGTTTAACAGTCAATAATAGCGTGCCTACGAGATAATCATTTAATTCGCAAAATAATGTCAAAACTCTCTAAGGTGTACCATAACCAAATCCGCATGTAGTGTAACACCATTCACTAACACTAGACTAGATCTTACTACAGTATTAACTAGCATAACCCCATCAAGCAGGCACATATACGCATGTATTAGACTTTAATGGCTCTATATCACCATATGCAATCTCTAATGACTCCTTCAGGTCAGCAATGTGTTCACTGGACATTCCAACCTATATGAAACTCACATTTATTCTTAAGTTCATTATATATGTTTTAAGTATTCAATAATACTATTCATCACAAATTATCCCCTTGGAATCTAATGTCTGCTCTGATACCACCCAATGTGACACCCCGTTCGTAATTACATTCCATCTGATACGAATTCCACTTTAATCCAATAAAATAAACCATTGTTTACTCAATATACTATGTAGAGATTAACGACTGACATACATCACCAAAACTTTATAATTAATCTTGACCTTAGCCATTATCACTATAAAGAAAGGAGAAAAGTGAAGTTTCTAGTTATTACAAAACTAAAAAAAATACAAATCTACTGAAAATCTCATATCTATGTAATTCTGTAGCTAGGGCTTCCAACTTAGGATATCACTGTTGACCCACCTAGTAATACCGGTGATCTGCTTATGATCGGCTAGTCATTGTGGCACATGTCCTGAAAAATATGCGGCACGGATTGAGCTGCCTACTCCATAAGTATAGCTAATTAATTTATATATATATATATATATATACACATATGCAACAAGACAATTCTCATGCAACGACATCAACCAATGAATACTAGCCATGCAATCACAATTAATTCAAGAAGTAACAGAAAAGAACAACCATATCAATCCACAGCATAATACTCGACCTTATCATTTACGTAGGCCCTGCTTACCCAAGTTGGAGTGCATCACTCAATGGTCTTTATCGGCTATCACCATCTCAATCATAATATCCCTTTTTTTCGATATCACACAACACACAACTCGTTGATACCCCCATCAAATGATACCACAGAGCAAACAGCTCGTATGATATCCCGTCATCAATCATATCACACAACACACAGATCGTATGATATGTCACATCGTCTCCACAAATCAATTACAACACATAGCTCATCAATTAATCATATTATCATAAGCCATTGCAGTATGCTCCCAGATAGGTAAGCCATATCTTTAGTTCAATTCACAGCAACAACATCATTAACTTCAACATCAATTTCATTCAACCCCACCAATAACGTTCTCATTCACTTTCATTCAACAATTAAATATACGATCACAAATTCATTCATTTGAATTTCGTACAAAATAACCACAGATAAATACATAATATCAATTTTACAGATCAATAACATAATCCAGACAAACAACTAATAATTAACAATCAGGTATACAAACACAAGTATATATATTCATATATATATATATATATATGTGTGATCCAGACAAATAACCAATCATTTATAATTAAGTATACAACTGTAAGTATATACATATCCATATATATACATATATAAGTCCAATTAACTATACTTACCTGAAATCCCAAAATGTTTATGCTAATAAGAGGAGCTGTTCAATCCTCTACTTTATCTTCACGCCCTATAATAGGTTATAATATGTATAATCAATATATCTAGAATAATTTTTGAATAAAGTATGAAATAGTATTAGTACCTTTTCTAACAATCTTTTAATATTTCATTTATATAGAAATTCAAACGTCAGTTCCTTTTTCGTCTAAATAACTAGACATTATAAGCTTTCTCGGTATTTATTTAATTTATAAATTAACTCATAAGAGTTTATTTTATCAGACTCCTTATATTTTTATAATTATCATTCTTGATAACATTCCTAAATTAAAGCATTACGAAAATCTCATATTCTTTCATAATAAATATAATATTTCTCAAATACAATTTTTTAATAATTCTCAAATATAATTTTCTAAT
The DNA here is from genome assembly GCA_034509735.1 of Sesamum alatum. NCBI lineage: Eukaryota > Viridiplantae > Streptophyta > Magnoliopsida > Lamiales > Pedaliaceae > Sesamum > Sesamum alatum. The sequence goes on from JACGWO010000012.1 coordinate 17,655,085, forward strand.
ATTTTTATTAGTTTTTCGTCAATTCCTCACTATTATACTAATTAATTATACCCCAATACATATAACTAAGTATTTGGTAAACACGAAATTGAGTAATCAATTATAACAATGATTAAATCTAATAATATAGATAATTTTAAATAGGATAGTAGAAATTGTATTTAATAAATTTAAACATGAAATTATATAATTGTTACAATTATTTAATAATTTAAAAGAATTAATGCTTACCCGTTTCGGAACGCTTACCTGTTTCGGAGCCCCGACAAGTAAGACAGATTTTTCCTTTCTTCTACTTTATATAGTTATAAGATATATATATATATATATATCATACATGCACCCCTCTTAGTGGAAGCACGTGTTGCCCTTAATGTTTTACATGCATTTATATATTTTTTTTTTGAAACTTTTGTAAGAATTATAATTTAAACCCTTAACTTCTAAGTTTATATAATTAAACCCTAAAAAATTTATAAAATGTCAATTTAGCCCATTCAAATTTTAATATATTCAAATTTCAACCTATAGTTGATTTATGATTAATTTAGATTCCCTTTATAATTACCAATTAGTCCCACAATATGTATAAAAATTTGTGAACGTTACAGAAAGAGTGCCCACAACTCGGCTCCAAGAAAAGTATATTTATGATTAAAGTCAATATGATAACTAATTCTGCTTATTGGGTATTGGATAATTTACAGGTGCTAGAAAGAAGCAGAAGACTGAGTAAGGACGAGATGATCCTAAGGCTAGGCGATGGCAAGGTCGTTGCTACGAAAGTTGTAGGATCTGTTAACTTAGTCACTGGTGATCATGTTAGGATTGAATTAAAGGACTGTTACTATGTATCAAGCATGATCAAAAATATCATTTCCATTCCTATTTTAGACAATAATGGTTATGTATTCTCAATCAATAAAAACTATTTTTATTTGATGAATGATGGTGTTTCCATCTGCTTGGTACACTGATTAACGATCTTTACATTCTCCAACAGTTTAATTGCATTATGATTGCTCAACAAAAATAAAAATTAGATAATCAAGGTAACGCACAGATTTGGCTTGCGAGGCTAAGCCATATCTCAAGATAGGATTAGGAGGTTGGTTGACTCAAAAAATCTATAAATAGACGATTTAGACAATCTGCCCACCTGTGAGTCCTGTCTAAAAGGGAAGAGGACCAAGAAGCCTTTTTTTCGACAAAGTGCGCTTGCCAATGGTCTTTTGGATTTGATCCATACATACATATATGAACCACTGAATACACTGGCTAGAGGTGGATACTCATACTTTATAACCTTTATCGATGATCACTCACAGTATGGTTATGTTTATCTTATGAGGTACAAGTCTGAAGCCTTTGGAGGATTTAAGAGTTCAAACTTGAATTTGAGAACCAAACTGGTCGGAAGATTAAGGCTCTTCACTTAGACTGAGGCTGGGAGTATTTAAGTGACAAATTCCTTGATTACCTAAAAGAGAATGAGATTCTCTCCATGGACTCCTACTAGAACACCATAATTGAATAGTGTGTCTGAAATGAGGAATCAGACCTTGTTGGACATGATCTGATCCATGATGAGTTTATCGAACTATTTTTGTCCCTCATGGGATACACTCTTGAGACAACGGCCAAACTTCTTAACATGGTGCCTTCTAAGACAGTATTCTAAACGCCATATAAGATATGGCATGACAAGCCTATCTCCTACAAGTACTTGAGAGTGTGGTGTAGCCCCGCATACGTCAAGAGGCTAGTGGGAGACAGATTGGATTCAAGGTCTAGTTTTTGCAGGTTTTTTTATTTATAAAAAAAACTTGGGCTATTATTTCTATGATTTTCCTAAGCGAAAGATCTTTGTCTCGAGAAACGTGATATTTCTGGAAAAAAGTTTTCCAGCCAATACCGAGGGGATAAAGTACTCCTTGAGGAATCAAGTAAGGTACCATAATAGAATACAATGACACTGTCGGATTCCTACTGATGATGTTCCAGTCCTCCGTAAGTCGGCCTGAGTGTCCCAACCACGTGACAAGTACGGGTTTTTGGGCCTGACAAGTCAATTGGATAACGAAGGACATAAGGAGAAGTGATGTTGAACATCAACTTGGATAAGTAGCTTGAGGCCATGAAATCAGAAATGGACTCGATGGGTCCAAAACTAGGTTTAGACCCTATTAGACCCACCTAAGGATATTAAGTTCGTTTGGTGTAAATGGGTCTACAAACAAGCTTGGAGTTGATAGGGAGGTCACAACCTTCCAGGCAATGCTTGTGGCAAAAGGTTACACTCAGTAACTGCATTCGACTTTGAGGAAACTTAATCCTCCGTAGCAATAGCTAACTCCATTCGGATAATGCTTGCCATAGCAGCATCATATGACTATGAAATATGATAGATAGATGTGAAAACGGCCTTTCTTAACGATTTCGTTGGGGAAGATATCTATATGGATCAACCAGAGGGTTTCACATCTGTTATAGGATAGTAGAAGGTTTGTCGTCTCCAGTGGTCCATCTATGGCCTTAAACAAGCTTTTCGAAGCTGGAATATACGTTTTGATGAAGTCATATAGGGTTATGATTTCATCAAGAATGACTTTGACTCTTTTATATACAAGAAGGTCAGTGGGAGCTCGTTGCGTATCTTATGCTTTATGTGGATGACATCTCGCTCATTATGAATGATGCTAAGATGTTAGGTGACACTAAAGCTTGGTTGTCCACTCAATTCTCCATGAATGATGTACATCCTTAGCATCAAGATCTTTAAAGATAGATCTAGAAGGATGTTGCAAATGACCCAATCCTCGTATATTGAGAAGGTCTTGGAAATATTCAGATGAAAACTCAAAACGAGGATTCCTTCCTATGAAGTGTGGAATTAAATTGTCCAAGAAGAAGTCTCCCAAGATTGATGAGGAACTTAAGCGGATGTTGGACATCCCAATGCTTCAGTCAAAGGCAACATTCAGTATGTTGTCTAGTGCATTGGGATTGACATCGATTTTGCTTTAAACATAATGAGCAGATATCAGGCGTGTGTCAGGGTGGCACACTGGACTGCAGTCAAGACCATACTTAAGTACCTAAAAAGGACTAAAGATGTGTTCTTGATTTATGGTAGTGGAGAGTTGATACTGGAAGGTTACAGCGATGCTATCTTGCAGTCAGGCGATCATGATGCCAAATCTCAATTAGGTTTCGTATTTAAGTTGAATGGTGGTGTGGTTGTTTGGAAGAGTTCCAAGTAGGCTACCATAGTGGATTTTACCATGGAAGCTGAATACATAGCGCGCTTCGGAAGTAGCTAAGTAGGTGGTTTCAATGAAAAACTACATCCAATAGTTGGGTGCAGTACCTAGCATTGCTGAGCCGGTCGTTATCTTCCATGATAACAACGGAGAGATAGCAGAGATAAAGGAACCGATATCTCATCACCAATCCAAACACATTCTTAGACGTTACCATCTTCTCAGGAGAGATGGTTAGATAAGGTGACGTTTGGATGGATTGAGTCAGCTCAGCAGAAAACACAATATCGCAAACTACTCATACTCAACATCTTAATAGATGGACTTGAGGATGATGGTTGATTGACTTTAGATCAAATGGGAGATTGTTAGAATAGGTGACCATAAAACCAATTAGATTGGCCTTTATGTAATTTATTTGACAATTTTGATGTAATGTATTATTTAATAAATAGAAATTAGTACTCATTCTTGGCTTTATTTTTGTTGTGCTCATTTATTTATGTTGAATTCCATTAACATCACAACAAAGTTCACAGACCACATAGACAACCCATGCAGTTGGTAGATGGCGGTTGTGAGAACAATTGATGAGGGTTGGGTCTGAAATGTTCTAAGTCAAGAACATCGAGACAGGGCATCGAGTGTCCTATTGAGACTTGCACTAAGCATCATATTCATTAGTTGAGTGTTGTGTTTCACGGCGATAGACATTTGACGTATGTACAATCTTAGTGGGTTGGTAAACTGGGAGCCGAAACGACTGAACTGGCTCGCAGAGAATCATCATATGGAAGCTTTGGAGGGTTAGTCAGTATGACTGGAATTATCCGGCTCCGATAGTACCAGAGTAGTCCTCAAACTTGAGGAACCATGGTAGTAACAGACACACGATGGTTGTATCTTAGTTCTGGCGATAGGTGATCGTGTCACGGACATGTTCATCATAAGCCTTGTCCAATATGGTCAGAATGTGCAGCGAGGACGATGGGTTTCAAGAAGATAATACGTTCCCTGTTAGTATGTGACACAGTATCTCCTATGCACTCGGAGACCCATTCATGCTTTCTGAATCTATGGCCATAGGGATTGGTCAACTAGGAAAAGATTTCCTATGTCGAACAATGAAGCGAACGCAATTTGGAGTACTAAGCATATATGCCTAGTCCAGGATGAGAACTGACACCTAATTTCATGCCCTAGGTGTTAGAATAGGTGACCAGAAAGCCAATAGGTTTGGCGTTTTGTAACCTATTTGAAAACTTGATATAATGTAATATTATGTAATGAATAAAATGAGTATTCGTTACCTTTGGTACCTTCTTTGTTGCACTCATTTTCCATATGCTAAAATGGTATTTTACATATATCGCAACAAAGCTCACAGACCACGATTAACAACTTATGCAGTTGGGCCATGCATTGGATGGTGGTCGAGAAACCAACTGATAAAGAGTTGGGTCTGAAATATTCCAAGTCGAGCACCTCGAGATAGGGCATTGAGAGTCCTATAGAGACTTGTACCGAGAGTCATGTTCATTGGATGAGTGCCATATGGAATCGGCGCCTAAATGTTCACGCCAACATTCGCCTAGCCTCTAGTGCCATGGACCGTTACTAGACGGCCACTCATGATAATGGGCCCTTGTTGGACACGGGCCCAAGTCTAGCCGAGGGTGAACCTAAAGGGTCACACACAAAACACCGAGAAGGTGGAGAAATTGACTTGGAGTCAGTTTCGGAGGATAGTTAATTAATTGGATTACTTAAGGGATTGGCCATTGGATGGATGGACCGATATTGTATCGGGCATTCGTTTAATCGGTAAGTGGGATTTATCGGTTAACATAGAGAGAGTTGAAATATTGGATCTTTTAATTGGATTAAAATATCAATGGTAATTATTTAATTGGACCTTGAATTAAATGAGATTTAATTTTAGGTTCATTGTAATTGGATTATAGTGGAACCCGGTCTGTTAAATTTTGGCCCAAGAGGTGTGTTAATTCCACTTTTGGAATAGGAAGAAGTTGGACTTATTCTTAAAGAGGCATGGCCAAAAATTACCACATTTGAGGGGGTAAAAATCGGCCATGATAGCTTGATGTAGTTGACTTGTCTCTTTTGGTAAAAAACAAATCAATTCCAATCAAGCCTCTCTCTTTTGGTATGATTAAATCATACCTTAAGAGATAGTAGGCTTGATTGATGAATTAGTGGGATTGATTGGGATGAATCTAGATATCCTTGAATGAACCTAGACACATTTTAATAATAACATTAATTTTGTATATATATGAGTATATACAAAACATCAAAGCAAGAGAATCATAATTCATCTTTTCGTAGGAAAAAGAAGAAGAAAATTAACACTCCTCTCTCCCTCAAACTCTCGGCCACTCTCTCTCCCTATACCTTTGTTATTCATTTGATCTTGGATCATTTGGAAGAACAAAGTGAGTTTAAGAAGAACACTAATTGATAGTGTTGCTCTTCTTAAATCGAATCCTCTTAGATCCATTTTCTTCTAGTAAAGAAAACGAGCATCTCTTCCGGTGTGGTGTGGATCACCTTTGGAGAGTTCATACATTTGAACTTTGTGAGCATTCCGGATAGAACAACGCAAGTAGCCGTTTACGTGATAAACTACAAAAGTAACTTCGGTCTTTTACGCTTTCGTAGTTTAATATTGTTTCTATACCCTATGTTCAATATACGCTTATAATATTGGTACATCCTACATCAAACCCCCGGTTGAGCACCTAAGGGTACACCCCTTGGGATATCATGATAATGCTTTTGATTAATTTTACATATCCGCATTTTTCACGCTTCCGCTCGCACTCCCGAGCGGATCCACTTGTCCTTCACTAGGCTAAGGCTGGGAGACGGTAAACGGGAGGACCGTACCTGTATGGAACTCGGGAGCTTAAATATTCACGCCGACATTCATTTGGTCTCAAGTGCCATGGACCATTGTTACACAGCCACCCATTATAATGGGCTTTCCTAACTAATGGTTAATAAGGAACGGTTAATTAAATTGGATTTAATTAATAAATTGTGTTGGACACAAGCCCAAAACTAACTAAGGGTGAACCTAAAGAGTCACACAAAAATCACCCGAGGAGGTGGAGGAATTAATTTGAAAATAATTTTGAAAGGTATAAATAATTAGATTGTTTTTGCGTGGGATAATCCACTAGATGGATAGCTCAAGATAAATTAATTGAAATAATTTAATTGGACTTATCTTAATTGAATAAATTGAATTTATTAATTAAAAGCATTTGAACATATGTATTTAATTGGATTAAATGATAATGTGCCTATTTTAGTTGGATTTTATTAAATTGGATTTAATTAAAATCAATTGGACCTTTGTGTTTGTTTTAATTTATTTAAAATGAAGCCCGGTCCACCAAGTTAGGGCCCAAGGACCGAAAGTTGACTTCCATGTTAGGAAAGTGGGAGTTGGACTCCTTCCTATATGGAGGGAGAGGGGACCGAGTTACATTTTTGGAAGGTGAAACTCGACCCCTAATTGTGGCCTTTCCACACGGGTATGATTTCATCATACCATGTGGAAAGGGGCTTGATTGAAGGAAATGAGTGGAATGTACTTGGAAACATTTCCACTCTCCCATCAAAACAAGCATACAACACAACACACTATCCTCACAACACACCCAACTCAGTTGCCCCTCTTACTCTCCCACGCTCTCCTTTGCTCACTTTGATTTAGGATCAACTGAAGAGTAAAGGATTTTACTAAAAGAAAATACACTAAGTCATAGTGTAGATTTTCTTAATCGAAGTCTTCCAAAATCGAGTTTGAGTTCCTCTAGCAAGGAGACCAATACTTCCTCCCCTTTGTGTGGTGTGAATTATCTTTGGAGGACTTCTATTTTGGAGTCTAATGTTAAGGAAATCTCAACAACACAAGCCGGTTGAAGAAAGGGCACGAGGTAACTTTATTATGTATTCCATTTTCTTTTGTTTATTCATGTCTATTTCTTCATGTGTTTGGATTTTCTTATGTATGTTTTAATCCACAAATGGGAATACTCGGGCACAACCAAGGGTGCACCCCTTGGTCGGATTTCTTTGAAGTTTCAATTATTTGCGTTTTGAATGTTTACCACACTTCTGCTTCATGTTGTCCGGTCGATCCACTCCTTTCAGAGGTTGCTCCGAGGGGTCATCGCCACTAGAAGCCTCTCCCACAAAACACTCCATTAAAGCCAAGAAAAAGTTCAAGAAATGGAAACAGAAAAATCACAAAATGAAGGAGAAAAAAAAAATCAAACACAAAAGGAAAAAATGAAGATACTTACGGGAATAATAAAGGAAGAAATGAAAGTTTAAAAGCTCCAGCCTCTCTCTCTCTAGATTGTGGAGGAAATGAAGGAAGGGAAGGAAATGTGCAGTAATAAGGAAAGTGAAGGGGTTAGGGCTATGATAACCCCCACTTCTTGGTTATGTCACCACTTCCCATTGCGCGGTTACACAGGAGTGGTTACTCGTAAGGGTAGTTATCCCCAACCGTTGTCCACTCCACCTGGAGACCCATGTCCACACGCCATCATATCGTTGCAGGCTATAACTAGCATAGCCTCCAAAATGCCTTTTCAGAAGACACACTTACCCTGGAAAAGGTGTTTCCTTCCCCTAGGGTATAGATTGGCAGAAAGTGCCTGGCGAGAAGGAATACCCCCACTATGAGAAGGACTAACGAAACCTTGGAGGAAGACTGTATGCCCGAATTGAAACTCACTACTCTAATGACGGTTTAGCAGGCCCACACTTCATCGAGGGGAGGGGGGGACTAAATGATGCCATAAAAATACGCTCATCCTAAGAGAAAACCCCAATCCGGATAAAGTTTGATGAGGAGTCCAGAAGCACACATGGCACATGGCCCATGGGGTAGGTACCTTCGACTCGAAGCCCTAAGCATGACCCTCATAGGCAACAGGCTGTAACAAAGGACAGCAATCCCAGGGGAGAGGATGACTCCTGGCCATCGAGGGGGAAGGGGGGCAAGGTGTTCAGATGCACAATTAGTAGATGGCCATTCGCCCACCAGAAGCATGGTAGCCATGTAACCTCTAACGGGGCCTAAAAATCTAGGACGTGCTCCAACCATTGCCTCAGAATTCGGGGCATATCCTGCGAGGAAACTCATCCGTTCAGAAGCCTTCAACAGATACAATCTCCAAGATCTCCCCCCGAATTCGCTGGAGGCTTATCCAGAATAACCACCAGCATGAGTCCCAAGGGGGCTATACTTCTTCAAGTAATATGGGACTACGACTATAAAAGCAAGCGCTCCGCTCCAGTAAAGGGTAACGAATATTTGCAAGCATACATATGCACAAAGCACTTGTTCTTTTTCGATCAATTATTGCTCTATTACGTTAAATCACTTTCTTCTTTTTGCTATTTTTAGTCTCTAAATTGCTCACTGGCGTGTTAACGTATTTTTTGCAGGCCCCCCTTTCATCAAAGACTTGTGAAAAACTCAACCCAAAGACCAAGTCAAATGCGATCCAGACGAACAACTTTTTGCTCACATGATACGTGCTTTTGACTTGCTAACTATAAGAGTCTAAATATTTAACTATAACTTAGTTTTATTTTTCCTCTAACCTTAACATATTATATTCTTCTGCATTATGGGTAGAGTAAATAAAATTAAGTGTTAGTTTAATACTTGGATATTGTAGGTACCTAATTAATGTTTGAAAAAATAGATTTATAGAAGTCGAATATAAAAATCAGTCGTCAATTACTTGAGTGAAGAATACAAAAGCAGAGGCGGGGAGTTAGATGCTTCTTTTTCTAATGTTAAAATGATTTTTCAATTTCTTTAATTTATCCCAATATTATAGTCCACTAATTCGCAAATACAGCGTAGCAAATTAACGTGTGCCGCATTTTTCCACTTATTTTTAGTATAGAGAGATAAAACCTTAGTGACAAAGAAAAGACTGCGTAGTGCCCAAAAGTCGCGAAGAAAACGTAAACCTCTCTCTCGCACTCCGCGTTGAAATCACAGCTTAACTCAAATAGGAACAGAGAGTGGTTGAAATTATCTTCAGATCTGAACATTTGTTTAGTTCGACTCGCAAATTATACAAATTGATAGTTGAGTTCTGTTAATGGATCAGATTTTGAACAAGGTGGGTTCATATTGGCTGGGCCAAAAAGCCAACAAGGAACTTAACTCTGTTGGAGATGATATTAACGTAAGACATATTTTTGTTTTTTGTTTTTTGTTTTTTTTCGTTGTCAATCTTTTGAATTAAGATTTCCTGATTGTTTGTATTGAACTTTTAGCTGGAATTCTGGTTATTTTGGTTTGCAACTTTGCTGAATTTTGGACTATATCTGAAGGTGTTTGAATTGGGAATGTTAATCATGGATTATAATTGTATAATATTATCCATTTGCATTCTCAGAGTTTTTCTAAATTGGGGTTTTCTGGATTTCATTTTGCTGGCTTTGATAGGCAGGTATCGGATTTGGGAATCTCAATAATCGATGTTTTGGTGTAGTAATTACATCCTTGAGAGTTATTTAGTTTGTTTTACTTATGGCTTCGGTTGATTGTTTGTAATTGTTCAAGTTGGGGCCTTGACAATTGTTTTGGTATTATAATCCCCAATTTCCAAATAAGATATATTCTTCATCTTTTGAAGCTCAGAGTGGAAATTTTTATGTGGGAACATTTATGGCATTGCTTTTGAATATCTACGGATCACTAATAACTAGGGTTTTGTTGTTTCATGCAATTTTTTCTATGCTGAAGGAATTTGTTGAGCGATGAGACAACACATTGTCCAAGAATTTTGATGTTCTATGACAAAGTTTGCAAATTATAGCACACTCTATGACCCTCTGGGGCGACCACTAATGGTTTCCATATTTACATGCTTCACTTATGAGCAATGAGACAACATTATTATGAGAATTAGTTTTTCTTACAAGGGGGGACTAAAGTTTGAATTGGGGACTGAGAAAAGAAGGGATCATTGGTTAGGGAAGTTCATGTTATACAAATTTTGATTTACTGAAAAGTTCATCTCTCTTTCATGTTAAACAAATTTTGGTTTGCTGAAAAGTTCATCTCTCTTTCATGTTAAACAGATTTTGATTTACTGAAAAGTTCATCTCTGTCTCTGTTTCTTAAAGACCCTACTCACAGAACACTACATCTTATAAGTTATTGTTTCATGAGCTCCATGGATTTCTATTGTATCTGGTGCTGTAGTGAAGATTTTTCAAGGAATGGCATGCTCTGTATTTTCCTTTACACTAATTTGTTACTCTTTTGTATCCATTTTCTTTTGTTAGTCATTGTCAAACAGTATCGAAGGAGGAGCGAAATGGTTGGTGAACAAAATAAAAGGTTGGTTTTCTTCTTGTCATGTCATGTTTCATCTTCTTTCTTGTGTAACCAAGTCTGTGTTTAGACAAAACTGTATAAAGTAAAAGGTTAGCTAAATGGCTCTTCTAGTATGTATGCTGCAGCAATGTGAGCACATCATGGATTTCCCAGAAGAGCTCCTATATAATAAATAATCTCATAAGAATTGAAAGTATGTTGTTTAACTGCTTTGTGTTTATTGTTGGGACGAGATGCTCCGATTGATTACTGGTGCTTACCCTTGTTCTCAGGGGGGTTGTTTTATTGCTTATGAACACAAAACTTGTCCTTCTCAGGAAAAATGCAAAAACCACTGCCTGAACTCCTCAAGGAGTATGACCTGCCCGTCGGTATATTCCCTCGTGATGCCACCAATTATGAGTTCAATGAAGAGACTGGGAAGCTCACTGTTTACATTCCATCAGTCTGTGAAGTAGGCTACAAAGATTCATCTGTATTGCGTTTCTCAACTGTTGTAACCGGTTATCTGGAGAAAGGTAAGTTGGCTGACATAGAGGGAATCAAAACGAAAGTGATCGTTTGGGTCAAAGTGACTTGTATTTCATCCGAGAGATCAAAGCTCAATTTCACTGCTGGAATGAAGAAATCCAGAAGCAAAGATGCTTATGAGGTTCTTAGAGATGGGATAAGTGTAGACAAATTCTAAGGTTGATATTCCATGTTTGATTGTCTCAAATTGTATTGCCCTTATGAGGATGCCGTTTTCATCGCCTTCGTGCTTGGATGTTGTAATCATGACTCTCCTTTAATCAGTGTGGTAAATAATAGTTTGTGGAGGGTGGGTGGAAAGGTTGATCCATGTTACCTTGAAATAGGGACGGCTGCCAGCCATGCTTCAGTCAGGTTTTGAAAATATAAATGGATTTAAAGCCGGATTCCAGGTTTTAGCTTTCTTTTTTGAACAAAAGTGACATTTATTTATTTACTGCAGCAAGAGAAGATTACATGTTTTGGTTACAGTTCTTGGGCATGAAAAGTACGTATCTTGATACAAAATATCATTAAAAAAGGCCTGGCATTCACTAAAAACCGAAGCAAAATGTTGTGCTGCAGCATTCGTGGCTAGTTTATCAGTTGCTCGGTTAATTTCCCTGTAGCAAAAGTGATGTGCGCGTGAGGTATTTCAGTCAATAGTCTCCGGCACTCCTGCAGGAGCTGGAAGATGTGTTTGGGTAGAGCTGCTCCCTTGCAGATAAGGTTGTAAACGAAGAATGAATCAGCGTGAATAAGAAGATGAGTGAAACCCTTTGCTATTGTCAAGTATAGACCTTGTTTCAACGCCCACATTTCTGTTGTGGTATTAGTATTAATACCCATAGAAGCTGAGTAAGCTAACAGAAACTTGTCTTCATGATTTCCAAAGACACTCCCACGACCTGACCAACATGGATTAGCTAAGGAAGATCCATCTGTGTTCAGTTTGATCTAGGGTTGTATTGGTCGTTCCCACTTCAGCCAAATCACAGATTTAATTTTATTTCTTTGGGTTTATGAGAAGATTTAATTTTATTTCTTTGGATTTATGAGAAGGCAGCATATTCAGAATGACTTTCCATGTATGAACAATATTAATAGGAGTTTCAGGTTGTTTTCATTTTAGTCCCTGTGTTTTAAAATAATTTTCAAAATCGTTCACTTTAATTTTTGTCTTGCAATTTTGTCCTATCGGTGGAATTCCAGTCAAATTTTGGATAAAAGATGGTCGTAGTAAAAAATGCCCCTAAAAATTTGGATCAAATATGCACAATTGCAAAGGCATACTCTGTTTCTAAAATCAATTTCAATTTAGTTATTTATGACCGTTGAAATTTAACAGTTTGAAGGTCACTATAAATAGTTGTAATTTAGCATTTTGCCAAGCATACTCACTTGTAAATATATAGGAATATTAGAAACAAAATGTACAAATCAAATTTTACAAAAACAACAAAAATTCATGAGAAAATTGCAATTTTCATACCATAATTTAGGTATGAAAATTAGGCACACTCCCTATGTAATGCTTTGTTAAACCTGCATAAAATGTTTCTAAGTTCGGTCATTTAATAAAGGTTTAACAAATCATTAAATAGGGAGAATGCTAATTTTCATACCTAAATTATGGTATGAAAATTGCAATTTTCTCATGATTTTTTATTGTTTTTGTTTATATTAGATTTGTGCATATGTTTCTAATATCACCATATGTTTATGAGGGAGTATGCTAGGCAAAATGCCAAATTACAACTATTAATAGTGGCCTTCAAACAATCAAATTCCAACGGTCATAAAAACCTAAATTGAAAATTTTGAAAACAAAGGGATGCTTATGCAATTATGCATATTTTACCCAAATTTTTAGGGGCACCTTTTACAAAGATCATTTTTTGATCGAAAAATTGATCGAAAATCCATCAAAAGGAAGAAATTGAAAAATAAAAATAAAAATTAGGCGATTTTGAAAATCATTTTAAAACATAGGGACTAAAAAAAACCCCAAAGTATTCTGAAAGATAGCTTGGTTACATACCTTCCAAATGTATCAAAGAGTGATGAGAAATATGATCACTATGTTTGGATTCGTTTATGCCCATTTACAAAATGGGTCGAACCAAAACAAAACATAACATTATCCAAAACACCTTCACTGGGTATTTTGGGTAATTTGGCCCGTTCTTCCATGAACCAGCCTAAAAAAACAACCCAACCAATGCACACCACAAAATTGTTGCAGAGGAAAGTTTGGTTGTGTAGAGGCCCATGATAATGGTGGTTGATGTTGTCGATCATGGTTCAAAGTATCGACCGATATTTGATGATATTGGTATATCAGCCGATACATATCCAGATCTGCCGTCGATCTGAGATAATTGTGCGATACATTATATTATCCGCGATGCTATGGTGTCGTCGATATTATCCGTTATTATCACCGAGATAATGATATTATCGCTTGTATCCGATAATATCAGCGATACAATGAGTTCAGCTTATGGTCACTCCTACAATCACCATTCATAAGCAATTATGTTTTTGTTCATGGAACCTAATCGGAGATAAATAATCGTGAAGTCAAAGAAATGGAAGATGTCGTCTTTTTGATGTGGAGATGAGTTAGGAGAGTTTGTCTTTGTGTGGAATCTTAGTAGAGGATCATGGGCTTAGCTTTCTATGGAGCAACTGTAAGAATGTTAAGAAACTGTTCTTATGTTGAACAAGTCGTTTTTTCTTAGGACCGGGACAGAGAACACCTCCAAGCAGCCTTTCTCTTATATTAATATAAGATAAGAGAAACCAATGTTAGATGTAACACTAACCCAATTTGGAAACTGGAGGGGATAGACCTCCTATTGCAGGAAAGGCACAAGGGAATTCAATCCTCAAAAACTGAAAATGAACTTCCAACCTCAGGCCGCCTTCTCAACTGTCTTTTCTACATGTTTACCAGGCATTAGCATTGAAGTAGGCAAGGCCAATTGATACGGGGCCTGGACCAACATTGAAAGAAAGTGCAACTTCTGCAATTACTGATAGACCTTTCTCCTTAAAGAAGAAATCTTCATTCACTGCAACTAAAACCTCGAGAAAAGTTATCTAGTTAGAACTGCAGCTGAAGAGCTGCAAGAGTATTGGAGATTACTCCTCATTTTCAAGGTTTCTCAACTGCTTAACTGGTCTTCAAAATTAGAATTAAACTCCATCTTGGAACCTTATTGTACGATACTCTGAGAAACTTGTCTAGATAAAACTGTCAAGTAGCTCATATATCCTTGTATTTCTATTTCACCTCTCTTTGGTATAGCTCTTTATGTCCCTAATTCTCTCTATTTGACTCAGGTATCGTTGTTGCCATCAAAATGTTGTATTTTGATGTAGTTTTCAGCGTTTATTGTTACACTTTTTGTTTAGCTTAAATGGTACTCCCTTTTCTCTTCCTTATCGTTTCACATGTTCGTTGAGTTGAGTTGAGTTCGTTCCATAAATTTCAATATATATATATATATATATATAAATTACATCCACATCCTTGTCTTGATCCAAAATTATGAATATTTGTAAAATCTTTTAATGTTTGTTAGGGGAGTGTGAAACTATAATAATGTCCTCATTTTTCGCCGATAATAAAAATGCAAAAATATAGAATTATCAAAAGATAGAATTAGATATCTATAGTAATTTGTTCTATTTTACTGTTTTATAAATTTTTTTTTGGGATTTTTTTAAGCATTTTATATAGTAATTGTTGTGCTTTATTGATTTTATAATTTTAATAGTTTTAATGGAATTTATAAGCATTGTATAACGTATTTGTTTTGCATCATCCGATAATATCCTGATACGTCGCGACCGATGTGGAACAATAACCGCCGATATTATCATCGATACCGCAACTTTGAACCATCTTGTCGAGAGCAACAACGGAGGCGAGACAAAAGACCCCTCCAGCAGATTTCAATCAGCGTCGAGATTGAGGATCTTTGCGGGACCACGGTCGATGAAGAACACAACCTAAAATCGCCGTTTGAGGATAGGGGAAGAAACGACGTGAAATCGGCGGCGAGGTTGAGGATCTACGCCTGGATTTCGCCGAATGGAGTTGATGATAGAGACGGCGGAGGCGTGAAATCTCCATTTCCATATCGTTCCCCGTCCAGCGGTTCATCCGTCATCGTGAAATTTCCAACGTCATTTCGTCCGCCGCCCAGATGCACGTCTCACAAGTAGATCACGATGACAGGCCGTTTCCCCACCGTCTAGGGTCAGACAAAATCGGTGACTTCTACTCTCCGAGTGGAAGTGGTAATCGGCGGCTGGAACGATGGGTCGATTCACCTCCGACGCCGATGTCGTCGACTGTACGATTAGGGTTTGTTATATATATATATATTGCATTTTAGCCCCTCAAAGTTTACATATTTTGTTTTTAGTTGATCCAATTATTGAAGCAAACTATTTGGTCTGAATTATTGTGTATCACTGTTTTTGTCGCATACCTACTTTACTTTTTCAATAAAATGTGTTGAATGGTGATATAATGGATGAGTACGGCTAATAGTAGTTGGCCTGAATTTGGCATTACAATGCTTTAAATTCTGCAACCTTATTGCATAAAAGGCTTTTGTGATTACTGCTGATCATGTGATAGATGCATTATTGCTACTGAAAGTCTCTATATATATCTACCTTCTATGTTTTTGTTACTCTGCACTACAATTTCATCACATATACGAGTTGCGAGTTTAGGTAAAAGCGAGCGTGAAGGTGGTGCGAGTAGTTGAGTCCAAAGCTTGCATAATAAATTGCATTCACAGTGTGTAACGCTTCTGCCACGAGCTCCACATATTCAGCACACTCATTCTGTGTTGGTAAGGTACTTGTTTATGGTTTCTTGACTTGAAATGCACATGATGTGTGCTATCGATGCATAAGTGCGTTAAGAGCAATGTAGGATTTTTGTTCTGTTTAGTAGTAATGCCTCTTCACGGGTTGGAATCGTAGGTTATTTGTGTTGGAAAATGGTGAATGATAAATTAAAGAATAAATCATGACAAGTGATTAGTTACGATGTGCGACGCATAACAAGCTCGTGAGAGTTGATAACGTCCAATCATTATTCGGCCGTGTCTAAATCAAAAATATGTGTATCCTTTGGTTGAAAAAATATGTCCATTGGGTGAAACTCTTTGGATGAAACGATGCGTCCATTTGAGTGAAATGGTATGTCCTTTTGGTGAAATGATGCGTCCATTTGAGTGAAATGGTATGCTCTTTAGGTGAAATGATGCGTCCATTCGAATGATAGGTCATAACCTTTCAAATGCATCTTTTCTGATTGGACATGTCCGTTCGATACACCTTTCCAACTCCTATAAATAGGCCTCCCATTTCATTTCATTATTGATTCAACTCATTCATAGCATTCATAAGCATAAAAGCATTCTGCAAATAGAGTTTAGCAAGAGAGTTTCAAAATATTGTTTGGTTCGTCGTTTCTCAAAGTTTGCAGTGTTGCTACTTTGAGATAGAAAATCGTTGTATCTTAGGAGACAAATTGTCGATTCTGTGAGCACAAGAGCGGGGCAATAATTGTCTGAAGGATAAAGAGTCTAACTCTTGTCTCGACTTCGTAATACACAATTTTCCACACTATCCATCTCATTCATTCTCTACAAGTTTAAGACAATTATCTATCATTGTGTATTATGGGGACTGGATCTGCTGCTACCAATCCGGCTATGGCAATTGGATCTGTTGCTACTAATCTGGCTACTATGGTTGTCCAACCACATGTCCCACTATTGACTGCTGCCTAAGGAGAAAGGCCGGAGAAATTCTCCGGTAACGACTTTAAGAGATGACATCAGAAGATGTTGTTCTACCTCACTATGTTGAACCTAGCTAGGTTCTTAAGTGAGGAAGCCCCCGTTGTTTCTGAGGGGGAGACTAATCCCTAACAAAGGGCTGCTTTTGATGCATGGGGACATGGGAATTTTCTATGCAGAAATTACATCCTCATGGCTTGAGCGATACTTTGTACAACTTATATAGCTCAGCCAAAACTGCAAAAGCCCTTTGGGAATCCTTGGAAAAGAAATACAAAGCAGAGGATGCCAACTTTAAGACGTTTATAGTCGGGAAGTTCTTGGAATTCAAAATGGTGGATTCCAAAACGGTAATGAACCAAGTCCAAGAATTCCAAATGATCTTGCATGATTTGCATGCGGAAGGAATGAGGCTAAGTGAATCCTTCCATGTAGCTGCTATCATTGAAAACCTACCTTCGCTATGGAAGGAATTCAAAAATTACTTGAATAGCGAGTTAGATGAAGAGATCTACATGGAACAAACTGAGGAGTTTGTCATTCCTAGCCAAGAAAAGAAGGTGTATAGACTCGTCAAATCATTTTATGGGCTACACAAGCTCCTAACAAATGACATTGAAAATTGACAAACAATTTTTTCAAGTGATTTCAAAATCAACGAGTGTGATAAATGTGTATATGTGAAAAACACTCACAACTCCTTTATCATAGTATGTCTATATGTAGATGACATGTCGATAATGGGAAGTAGTCGTGACCTGGGGACATAGGGATTTTTATGTAGAAATTACATCCTTTATGGCTTGAGTGATACTTTGTAAAACGTATATAGCTCAGCCAAAACTGCAAAAGCCCTTTGGGAATCCTTGGAAAAGAAAACCAAATTAGAGGATGCCGGCTTGAAGAAGTTTATAGTCGGGAAGTTCTTGGAATTCAAAATGGTGGATTCCAAAACAGTAATGAGCCAAGTCCAAGAATTCCAAATGATCTTGCATGATCTGCATGCAGAAGGAATGAGGCTCAGTGAATCCTTCCAAGTAGCTGCTATCATTGAGAAGCTACCTTCGCTATGGAAGGAATTCAAAAATTACTTGAATGGGGAGTTAGATGAAGATATCTACATTGAACAAACTGAGGAGTTTGTCGTTCCTGGCCAAGAAAAGAAGGTATGTAGACTCTTCAAATCGTTGTATAGGCTACGCAAACTCCTGACAAATGACATAAAAAATTTGACAAACAATGTTGTCAAGTGATTTCGAAATCAACGAGTGTGATAAATGTGTATATGTGAAAAATACTCACAACTCCTTTATCATAGTATGTCTATATATAGATAACATGTTGATAATGGGAAGTAGTCGTGACATCATTTTGATATGAAAGACATGGCTTTAGCTGACGTAATATTAGGGGTTAAGATCTCTAAAACGTTTGTCGGACTGGTCTTATCACAATCTCAGTATATTGAGACTGTGCTTAGAAAGTTCAAGGCTTACGACAGTCCACCTGCTAAGACTCCTATAGATCTAACTCTACACTTAGTAAAGAACAAAGGTGAACCCAAATGTCAAGTTGAATACTCAAGAATAATTGGTGGTTTGATGTATATCATGAATTGCACTCGTCCTGATATTGCGCACTTAGTAAACAAAGTGAGTAGATTTATGAGTAATCCTAGCAAAGATAATTGGAAGGGGTTAATTAGGGTCTTTCGATACCTAAAATACACTTCAAACTATGGATTACATTATACAAGATATCCAACTATGTTGGAAGGATACAACGATGCTAATTGGATATCCGATACTAAAGATACTAAGTCCACAAGTGGCTATGTATTCACCATTGGAGGTGGTGCAGTATCTTGAAAGTCCTCAAAACAAACGTGTATAGCTCGTTCGATAATGAAATCTGAGTTTATCGTTTTAGATAAAGTTGGAGAAGAAGCTAAATGGCTTCGTAATTTCTTGGAGGACATTCCTTGTTGGACTAAACCAATGCCTGCAATTGTGATACATTTTGATAGTCAGTCAGCTATTGGAAAGGCAAAAAACAGTATGTACAATGGTAATTCGAGATATATACGTCGAAGACATAATACCATAAAACAACTGATCTCTAATGGAATCATATCTATTGACTATATAAAGTTAAAGGATAATTTTAGCGGATCCATTAACGAAAGGCCTTTCTAGAGATCAAGTGTATTGTTCGTTGAGGGGAATGTGATTAAAACCCACCAATTAAATCTATATAGCGGCAACCTAACCTTGTTGACTGGAGATCCCAAGATCTTGGTTCAATGGGACAACTAAGTTATAAAGATTATGGAAAGCACTTGGAGTTTTAGTCCTTCCCATTCCTATGACAAAAAGTGATGTCAGTAAAAGGGTAGAGGTTAAGCTATAAACTTTTAATGCTTCCTATTCTAAGTCAAGAACATTATAGGAGATCAACCATATAAGCGTGAAGATGGGCCGCTTCAAATGTAAAACACTTATAAATCCAAGATGGAGTCCAGGGCCAAAATGGACTCAATCGTGAGAACCAAAGATATTAGATAAGGCATTGTGGGGGTACTATTGTCTTGGTTTATACCAACGGCTGAACAGTTCAAGACATCATGTTCACTGATTAGCCAAGTAAATCCGATGGTATTCCCCTAAGGAAGGTTCAAAAAAAGCCACAAACTACCTATTCTGATGCAATGACTTCTCGGTTGAAACTCTCTTAAGTGTTTGCATGCTCATATGCATTAATTTTCATTCATGTGGGGGATTGTTGGAAATTGGTGAATGATAAATTAAAGAATAAATCATGAAAAATGATTGGTTACAATGTGCGATGCATAACAAGTTCGTGATAGCTCATGACAACTCATGATAAGTGAATGATGGTTGATAACGTCCAATCATTATTCGGCCCTATCTAAATCAACCGAATAGGTGTGTCCTTTTGTTGAAAAAACGTGTCCATTGGATGAAACCCTTTGGATGAAACGACGCGTCCATTTGAGTGAAATGGTATATCCTTTGGGTGAAATGATGCGTCCATTCGGATGAAAGGTCATAACCTTTCAAAGGCATATATTCTGACTGGACACGTCCGTTCGACACACCTTTCCAACTCCTATAAATAGGCCTCCCATTTCATTTCATTATTGATTCAACTCATTCATAGCATTCATAAGCATAAAAATGTTTTGCAAATAGAGTTTAGCAAGAGAGTTTCAAAATATTGTTTGGTTTGTCGTTTCTCAAAGTTTGCAGTGCTGCTACTTTGAGATAGAAAGTCGTTGTATCTTGGGAGAAAAATTGCCAATTCCGTGAGCACCAGAGCGGGCCAGTAATTGTCTTAAGGATAAATAGTCTAACTCTTGCCTCGACATCGTAATACACAATTTCCCGCACTATCCATCTCATTCATTCCCTACAATTTGTTGGTCTGTAGTTTTAATTTGTTTATTTGTTATGAGTACAAGTAATGTCTTCTGCTTGTAGGATGTGTTTTGTTGTGTTGAATTTAGTTGGGAAACAACTATAGAATGTTATTCTATAGCTATGTTCTATTAACAGCGAAGTCCTTATTATGGTCCCTCATTTCCCCTTTGATAATGTTAAAGGAAAATGTGGTTAGGTATATTTCTTGTTTTCTTATATCCAAGTTTCCTTTTTTAAAAAGGGTTTAATGCAATTTACCTCCATGTGATATTGAAAATGAGCAAATTACCCTCTATAGAAAAAAAAAAAAAAAAGCAACCTGTGTTATTTAAAATGGAGCAATTTACCTCCTTGTCTAGGGAGGTAAATTGCTCCATTTTAAAAAATATGGAAAGGTAAATTGATTCATTTTAAAAACCACATGGAGATAAATTGATATTTTATTTTCAATAGGGGGATAACTTGCACATTTACAATATCACAGGGGGTTGCTTGCATTTTTTCCTTTTTAAAAAAGATATGAACTCGATTTTTAGGTTGTATAAGAAAGCTACATTTATTATATAAAAGGGTAAATTACAATGACACCCCCTGAGGTTAGGCTCAATTACACAAACACCCCTTGTCTTTTGCAAAATTACAGCTACATCTTTTGCAAAATTACAACAAAATTATTTTGTTTTTTTTTCGTGAAGATTTTCGAATTGCACAAATGGAAATTATCTATATGCTTTCCATAAGTACACTTCCTCTTCCTTCAAGCCTTTGACAGACATAGTAAATTTCCAACCCAATTCTTCACAAGTTGAAAACGAAAGTGTATGTTAGTAACATTCTTCTTGCCATGCTTTGCAAATTATACAGTACAGTCGCCCCCAATGCATTTCGTCTCCTGACTTCGCTTCAATTTCAATTATGTTGGTCCCGAGAGAATTCAAACAAGTGGTTGAGAGTAGAACACTTTTTTTATGTTCATCTTTCCTTTTTTCTTAAACAAAAATTCACGAACTCATCCTTTTATTCTGTAGATCGACTTTGAATCATTGCGAGCCATTTTCACGCACTGTCGTTTGAAGTGAGGCAACCTCGAGTCGTAGGCGCCACCTTGTGCGTCCACGAGCCATTTTCATGCATCGTCATTTGAAGTGGCAAGGACAACGTTGAGGTCTTGTACGTCCATAGACGACCAACATTGTTTCACCATCCAAGGGTCAATCTTTGAACAAGTCAGCATATCCATTGGTGTTCTCAAAAGACGATGCGAGAGGCACTTGACTCTCGCTCCAATGCTTCGTTCCAATCCAAGGTTTTGGTGGACAATCCTTCTTTTCATGACGTTGAAGGCGACGTGGAGTTCGCACTTCAGAGTCGTCACGACATCATCGATGGGGCTCATGGAGAACTCTATCGTCTGATTTTTGTGAGCCTTCTCTTTTCTTTTCACGGAAGACACGCTAGGCCAATATGCAAACATCCTTCACGAAGCCGAGATTCATGCCGCCTTTCATGTGTCTCTCTTTATTTACATCCATAACAAGATCCTCACCACAGAAGAAGACCGAGGTCATCATCCAAGCATCCTTCACGAAGTTGAGATCCATGTCGCCATTCGCACATTTCTCTTCATAGCACCCGCGACAAGATCTTCACCATAGAAGAAGAGCGAGGCCATCGTGCAAGCATCCTTCATGAAGTCAAGAGTTGCTAGGCGATGATGCTTGTAAGCCTTCCATGCTATGAAGTCATGAGTATTCACTTTTGGCACACCACCAGCTTTCCACGGATTCAGATGATGCGCTCGCCTTCGACCAGGTCGACCTTAGGCGGCGTCTTCTTCATGCATTTCTTGAGCGAAAGCCGCTTTTCGATACTCGAACGACCTTGGCCGCTTCCACTTGTTGACGTTGATCATGCCCCCAAGCCCTAAAACACTTGATGAGAAGCCTTTTCTACTTGAGCGAGAAGACCCATGCCAAGAAGCCGAAGAAAGCTTGTTCGACCTCGAAGGACGTGGTCGCCAAGAGAGAGACTTCAATGCTTGAAGACACTTCGTATTTGTTCGAGAATCCAACAAAGGGAGTTGAAGAAGATGGAGGTACTTCTTGAAGACTCAAGACCAGATTTGACAACTTTCAACTTGTTCGCCCGAGTGTTTAGTATTTAGTGTTACTTCCACTTTGTTTTCTTTTTCTTGTTTTCTTTTGATGCAAATGGATTTTGATGCAATAAAAGTATTCCTTTCGCAAAATTTCCATTGCGTTATCATTTGAAGAATTTTTTCCATTGATGTTGACAATGATACAAACTATTGCAATGCGCATTTGAGATCAATAAGAACTTCAAAACTTGTTTACTTTGGAGACAAAATCGACCAACCTAAGCATTGCCCTCTTCTTGAAGATTTTTTTTTTTTTGAACATGGCCGAGAGGAACACAACCAGGGTGTGTTCCTCTCGGGTTGTTGCTGACGATCGTGTTCTGGAAGCAAGTCACTCCCTCTATATATAGAGGGAGTGGTTGGCCATTTGTAGAGGCTTGAAAGGTGTGTGTATCTATATTTCTCTCCATCCCTCTCTTGTATATTTCTCTACTTCCATAGAGTTGTATCTCTTTTCATCCTTATCAAGAACTTGAAATTGATTCAAGCTTCTTTCTTGACAAACCTAGAACAGTTCCTAGTTCATAGAAGTGTTGTTCTAGTCCCACTATCTTGAGTTTCTAGCAAAGCTCAAAAAGACATACATTCGTGTTTTGTGTAAACTTGTTAGAGAGAGCATAATTTTGCTCTTGTGTGGACAAAGTAAGAAACCATTGCTGGAGGAGAGCTTTTGAAGCTAGAACACTCAATTACTCTTAAAGAGGATTTATCCTCTAGTTGGTGTGCAAGTTCACAAATAGCCTGCTTGACATAGGATATGTGGGGTTGACTTACTTCTCATATAGTGGTTAAGTAGTATTAAGGTTGAATTAAGTGATATGGCAAGAAAAATAAAGAAAAAATATGATAAGTATTGGGAATCAACTGAAAAGATGAATACGATTTTATATTATCCCGTGATATTTGATCCATGTCATCAATTGGAGTTCATAGGATTTTCTTTTGATAAATTGTATAGTGGTACTGAAAAAGTGATGTGATGAAAGAACAAGTGAGAGATGGTCTTTATAAGTCGTGTAATGATTATAAGTTGAGATATGGTCATACTCTTCAATGAACGCTATCAAGTCCGTCATCTAGTTGTGTTTCTTCACCATCTTCTATTAGAATAGGTGACCGTGAAGCCAATCGAATCGCGCTTATGTAACCTGTTTATGACAATGATGGTATAAATAAGATGTTCTGAATAAAAGTGATGTTCAGTTCCTAGCATGTTATACTTTGATTGTGTTCACTTATTTTACTATGCAATGAACAAACAAAGCCTACAGACCGGATGCGTCAATCCAAGAGACTGGACTGCGCATAGGTTGGCAGTCATGAATCCAACCTCTTAGGATTAGTCTGAAACCCTCCAAGTCAAGAACCTCGAGATTGGGTATCAAGGGTCCAATCGAGACTTGCACTAAGGATTATAGTTGTATTTCATCAAAAAGCGACGAGGGACGTCCATGCAATGCTAGTGGGTCAGTTTGCTGGGTGTCGGCTGACTGAGGTGACTCGCGAGAATCGTCATATTGAAGCTTGAGCGGGCTTGGTCGGTATGACTTGCATTCCCGGCTCCGATAGTGCGAGATTAGTCCTCGGACTTGAGGAACTACGGCAGTCACATAAACACTGATGCCTGTATCTTAGGTTTAGTGAAAGGCTACCTGGTCGAAAGAGTTGGTTGCTATAAGCTCTATCTAGTGCAGTCAGAATGTGTAGTGTGGACAGTGAGTTCCAAGAAAGGATTCGTCTCTTGTCAACGTTTGACAGTAGTGTCTCACTTACACTCCGATACTCGTTCCCTATAAAGTGTGTGGCCACAATTACTGAATAGTGGGATGTGATCCCAGTGATGTTTCAGTGGGAAAACGAGTAAAGGCTTAAGTCAAGGATGGGGATCGACGTCTAAATTTCTTACCCTAGACTATAACTGTGAGATGGTAGATGGAAGGACCGTACTCGTATGCATTCATGAGCCTAAAATGTTCACGGCATGATTTCACCTAGTCACTAGTGCCATGGACTGTTGCTAGACGGCCACCCATGGTGACGGGCGAATTCAGATTAGGGAATGATCGAAGATTCGGCCAAGTCTAGCTGAAGGTCAACCTAAAGAGTCACACACAATTCACTAAAAGTGAAGGAATTGATTTGGAATTTATTCCGGGAGATGAGACAATTTAAAGATTAAATTGATCCTCTTTTGGAGCATCGAGCCTTTGTAGATTAATTAGATTAATCGGGCTTGATTCATAAATTAGATTTATGAGATTAGAGAATGGGCATTTCCCCTTTTTTAATTTGATTAAAAAGGTGAAAATAATTATTGGGCTTCAATATTAATTAGATTAATACATGAAGCCCATTAGGACTTTGAACTATTTAAATTAGATTTAATAAAGGTCCATTCCATAAAGCACATCAAGAATGGGCGGACGAGATTCGATCTAAGGCTAGATGAGATGAAGGGCTAGGATTAAGTTGGACTTTGTCAAATGCTTGGTTGACTAGGATTTGACTAGGTCAAAGTCCTAAAGTTGATCAAAGTGTGCCTCTTTAGAAGAGTTTGAGTAGGATTAGGAATACTAATCGATATTTATACTCAAAACACACATGACACTACTCACATCTCACACACACCGACGCCCTCTCCCTCTCGGCCACTCTCCCTCTAATCTCCACCTCCAACAGCCTCTCTTGTTTTCTTGTTTTGATACAAAGAGACATACAAACGATGGATCACATTAAACAATAGCGTTTGACCGATTGTTCTCTCCCTTTTCATTGATATCTTGCTAGCACGAGAGTGTCAAGATTCCACTGAATTGCGTAGACGATTTGGAGGATCTCTATGTTTCTTGCTTCTTCGTTTTCACCCTATGGCCTCCATGAATCTTGTATGTTTCTTTTGTTCATTAGATACACCGAACGCTCAAGAGGATCAAAGGAACACCCCTTGATCCAATTTTTAAATTCCGTTTTAATTCCTTTATGCATGTTTGCATTTTACGTTTAATGTTAATTCTGAGCCCCCCCCCCTCCCCGCTCGCTTCCGCCGCGCTCTTCCTAGGCCGATCCGCTATGGTTACATCTTCTTCTTCAGTAGAAATATCTATGAAATGTATTAATAAGATTGACCATGTTCATGAGGTGACTCATAAGTTTATCATAAAACAAGAGTTCAATATGTACAAAATGGGGGGAAAGGTGACAGCGTGAAATCAAAGTTAGAGAAATATCTTTGTGAGACTGTTGATATACTGAATTGGTGAAAGTATACACTCAAAGGTTTCCGATTCTCTCAAAATGGCTCGAGATGTATTGGCAGTTTCGATATCAACTGTTGCTTCAAAAGCCGCATTTAGTATCGGTGATTGTGTTCCTGATCCTTTTAGAAGCTCTTTGTCTCCTAAAATAGTTGAAGCACTTATTTGTGCAAGATTGGCTTCGGAAAGATTCCAAACCAATTAGCATTAAGGAGGATGAGCTTGAATTGGTTGAGAAAAGTACTTTTTATTTCTTTCTTGTACTTTGTTTCTTGTCCAATTCTACATACACTAATTATTTTTTACTTGCCCAATTATTTTCTATTTTATTGTAGAGTTGTCTAAGTAGTGGGTTGATTTAACAACCATTAACATTTGATGGTGCCACTTCTTCATTTCTACTGTGTGCACAACGACTCATGGCACTCGAATCAATTCAATAGAATTTTCCTTTTTCTTTTTTTCTTTTAGTTTCATGTAATCATGAATTGTTGACGGGGATTTGGTATATGTTCAATATGTTGTTGATGTGAATTTTGTAATTAAATCATGGTTGGAGTTTTAAGATTGTAATTTAGT
Source organism: Sesamum alatum (assembly GCA_034509735.1). NCBI lineage: Eukaryota > Viridiplantae > Streptophyta > Magnoliopsida > Lamiales > Pedaliaceae > Sesamum > Sesamum alatum. The sequence continues at coordinate 17,681,534 of JACGWO010000012.1, forward strand.
ATATGGTTGTGGTTTTTTAGTTTCTAAGATTAGCTTTAATTTGGTAAATGATTGTCTATTATTCTTTTTTATAAATATTTGCTCATTTAATTTTATGAAGCCGTCATGGAAAGGTTTGATGTTTTCATTTTTGAAGAAAAATGCTTACTGTAGGTTACAAATTGATGTATATGTAGAACGGTATATGCAACCACTAATCAATAGAAAGGAAGAAACTAAAGCCTTTCGTATAGTCGTGGAAATTGCTAACTCAACATGTTAATATTATAGTTTACAAGACATGACTGCATAGTGCATGCTTCTAATTGTTATCTACAATTGTTCTTTAAGTAATTAATGTTAGTTGAGTTTCTCTTAGAAGAGAAATTCAAAATTTTGTTAAATCCAATTAAATTAATTACTCAGCTAGACTTAGGGTTGTATCCAACACAATTACTTAGTTAAATTCAATTTAATTATTTATTTGTTATTAACCATTAATCGAAAACACCCATTACCATGGGTGACCATCTAGCAACGATCCATAACATTAGAGACTGGGTGAATGTTGGGGTGAGCATTTAGGCTCCTGAGTTCCATGCAGGTATGGTCCTTCCATCAGCTGTCTCCAGGTAGGTCTAGAGCATGGAATTGAGGGCGGTTCACACCCTTGACCAGACAGCTATGTTCAATATTTGGGACGTGTTTACTCTATTGATCGACATAGGAAACCATTTTCTATTCAACCAATCATTGTGGCCACAAACTTAAAGAGTTTAAACTATCTCAGAGCTTCATTGGAGACTTAACTGTCATATACTGATGAAAAGTGATGGCTTCCATCTTGGAATCCACCGTCCTCACAACATGTTCCGTCATGGCTTATAATGACCACATCCAAGACACGGTCATCTCTAGTCAGACCTAAGATACAACCATCATATGTATGTAATTTTCATGGTTCCTCAAGTCCGAGGACCAATCCTGTTTTATTGGAGCTGGGAGTTCCAATCATATCGGCCAAGCCTCAAAAGCCTCCATATGACGATTCCTTGCGAGTCAGTTCAGTCGGCTTGACAACCTTGTCAACCACGCACTAAAAAACTGCATAGACGTCCAATGTCTGTCGCCAATAAAACACGACACTCTTCTAATGAATGCAACATTTAATGGAAGTCTCAATAGGACTCTCGATGCCCTGTTTTGAGATCCTCGACTTGGAACGTTTCAGTCCAACCCTCAAAAGTTGGTTTCATAGCTATCATCCAATGCCCAACCCAACTAAATGGCTTGACCGTTTTATCTGTGGGCTTTGTTGTGATATTAAAGCCATATAACATAATAGTATGCACAACAAACACAATTGTCAAATCTGATCACTTACTTTATTCATAATAATCAATATTACAAAGAATTGCTAAATAGTTTTTAAAATTGTCAATACAATTAGCTTTCTGGTCACCTGTTCTAACATTAACACCATCCTCAAACTCCTAGTTAATACCCAAGCCTCCCAGGCAGGTTTTTCTCATACATCCATATCCTCAACTGTCTTAACATGATTCACTACACATATACATATATATATATACAAATATATATATATATATATCGAGCAATAAATTTAATTATCACTACTAATATTTAACATTCAAACATATAAATTAAAAACTATAGTTAAACTACACTTTAACAAAAAAATGGTTCCAATTTTTACCTGGTCAATCAGCCTAAAAGATCAACGATACACGAAACTGACGCTATTGCCTGTAATATACTTAGAAATCATAGAGCAATTGAGAGTGTGTGTGGTTTAACAATTTAAGAGAGTGAAATAAATTAAATAAAAACAACACAAACACAAACACACACACACACACATATAAATATACAACATTTTGGGGTAGATATTGAAACGGGTTTTGAGAGGGAAAAGTAGCCGTCATAATATAGCTGTTAGATTTAGAGCGACTTTGGAACGGGTTTTGGTACGAATATATAGTCTTTTGCAAATAGTCGTTGATTCTGTGACAGGTATATAAAGTTGGAGCAGACAAATAATTTTTCACAAAATTGTAACAAATTTTGTAAGTTTTGGAACGGACAATTACTCTTGCTAGGTATCTACTTCAATACTAAAATGGCCAACCCAAAGCCCGTGGCAAAACTATGACAGGTTTTTTTTGGAACAAATTTTGGGATAATATCTTGCTAAACTTATTTTGAAATGGGTTCTGTAATGGTTAACCTGACCCAAAGTTATTTAACTTGTTATAAAGGACATGATGATGTCATCATCACAAACCCCTTCCAAATCCGATAAAAAACTAATCACAATTTGTAAGACTTTCTACTCGTGATAATTTGTGACGGCTTCTACGCATCACAATCTATCCATTCCAAATCTTGATTTTTTTTGTTTTTTATTTTTGTAGTGACAGGACCCGAAAACCCACCCCGAAGAAACCCAATCTGACGCCACCCCTATTTAAAACCTTACATACGATAAGTTTTTTTAATAATATTTTTGGAGTGAATTTAAGTATTTAAGTATATTGTAATATTTTGTACGGTGCATTTTTTGGATTTTTGTGTTCTTTCATGACAAATTTGTAGATGAGGGACGATTTCTTAGATTTTATAGGGGATGACAATTAATTGAAGGCAACCCTAGGAACCAATATGCTAAGCTATGGGATTGTGCATCAATGTTGAGCAAGATGGACCCTAGCTCTACTGTAATAATGACATGGTGATAGGGGTGGGCAAAGAACGTTTGTCAGATTTTATGTTTTCCTTAATGCTCTTAGTATAGGATTTCAGTTTGGCTACAAGCCAATTGTGTGGGTGGATGGTTGCAATTTAAAAGGACCATATGGTGACATTCTTTTGACTGCAATCTCAATTGATTATTATCTTTAATTAATTTTACAGTATTTTTTTGTCTTCAATTTTTAAATTGATTGCATTCATTGAATAGAGAAGCAAGAAACCAGCATATTTAGTGCAATAAGGTGTCCCTACTATGAACATATAATGAACAGGCATGGACATGGGATGTTCATGTAATGGAATGCAAGGAAAGAAAAAGGCAACAACACCTAGGGGTGGAATAGGGACATGGAACTAAATGTATTTAATTTTCTCAAATTTTGGATTAAATTAAGCTTTTATAAAACAAATGAATAAAAGTGTTGTCCCCCATCTTATGGAACTAAACGTGTAATTTCGGTGCAGATTTTCCCTCCAAAATGATTGACTAACAGATATGTGCCTTTCCATCTATAGTGATGAAAAAACTCGATATGAGACTAAATGTATCGAGTTTTATCAATTTTGGAATTAAATTAAAAGTCTCGTAAAGCAACGGACTAAAAGCGTTACCCCATCTTATGAGATTAAAAATGTAATTGATGTGGAGAAAAAACCGAATTTGCAAGAAGACCCTCCAATTTATGGATAATTGCAAAAGGCCCCAAATGGAAGTTGAGGGGAGTTAAAAGAAGTTGAGGGAAGTTGAGGAGAAGGAAGTTGAAAAGAAAGTGGGCTAGCGAAATGACGAAAATGCCCTCAACTGATTAATTTTAGGCCGTAGGATTAAAGGGCAACGTTGTAATTTCACCCCCTAAAATTTACTATAAATAGGGGGTGACCTCATTGTTAAACTTACTTTTTTGAGGAATAGAAATACAACTTTCTACATTTCTTTGCTTTGATGACACTTCTTGAATTCGTTTAGTGCGCACGTGCTTAGGCTACGTTTCTCCCAAATTTCACACCATCAGTAATTTTGCCATTAAACTGAACACAAGTTCCACTCACTCCAGTCAGTTGAATTAGATAGACCGGCAACTCTACAGCTAATGCACTTGCTAGACTAGGAGAAGGGCTCTCTAGAAGCTCCGAATTTTGCTCCTGATAGAGTGCAATTACATATATGCAATATCTAACTTCTCCATCCATTGGTGACCGCCATGAATCTTATCCTCCACATGTTCCAAAACCCAAAGCACTTTTCCTTCAATGCGAAGCCGCTCCAAAAAATGGCTAAATAGCTTTGAAAAAATTTGATGCTAAATTAGCTAGCAAATAAATTTTCGTTGCTACATGTATTAGTAAATAAATTTTTTGTATTAAATAATATAAATTAACAACGAAAATTTTACTTATTAATTAGCGACGCTAATTTTTTTTTATTGTTATTGAGTCATTTTCTTGTAGTGAGATAACACTATATATTCCGAAACTTGAATTGATGTAAACATGGACATAAAGTGATAAATCAAATCTAGCGTGCAGGAGCGAATGCATGTAAATTCCAATCTACAAACAAAATTGATTTGTAATTTCCCCTAAGCAAGCATGAATTCTAACTAATTTGTGCAATCCCACACAACATCTAAATTCGGTCCTAAGCAGCACATGGGAAAGGGTACAACATATACTACGATTCCACTTTGCAATGAGGGTCAAGATAAAATAATTGGAACTCGATTCGTACACAAGAAATCAACGTCTGAGCCCAGATGAAATAAGAAGGAACTGATATCAAAAATTAATTAAGGTATATATATGTATATCCTTAATTAATGTCAGTGGATGACTCTTGTACTTGTTCAATTTGGTTCACTGCCTCCTCTAAATCCCACCTCTTCTCCTGGTCCTCTTGGCAACAAGTTATTCCAATCTGCAAAAGCTTCTCCATTTCAGGTCTGCAGCGTTCCGTGCTGATTTCCATTTCCTTGTCGAAAACTTGGGCACTATTGCTGCTGCTTGCTTCTTGAACAATGGCATTGATCCATGCAGCTAAGTCGGCAGCATTCTGACCTTGGCCGTATCCTTGGGCGATCACGAACTTGCCCGTCAATGTCTCTAGTATCAAAACCCCTAAGCACCATACATCAGTTTTCTTACATGTTCGGCCGGTTTGGGTGTATTCTGGAGACTTGTAAGCCACAAGGATTTGGTGGACTTGGCTGGGGTTCACCACCGGCACGAGCGTGTAGTCCATCAGCAGGGGGTTGAAGTTGTTGTCTAGAAGTACATTGGATGATTTTAGGTGGGCATGAGGGACCGTTAAGCTCGGAAGCTCAGCATGAAGATAAGCTAGCCCCTTGGCCACTCCCTTTATGATTTTTAACCGCTTTGCCCAACTAAGCCCAGGCTGCTCAGCCGAATGTTTGCCTGCATGTCAAAGATTATTTATTATATGCACGCAGAAACAGCCCGTCAGAACGGTCAGTATATATGTATATACTCACCGTGAAGGTGCTTGGCCAAACTGCCATTGTTCACATAGTCAAAGACCAAGAGCTTCTCTTCTTTACGATACAAATAAGCAACCAATGGGAGTAGATTGAGGTGTTTGAGTCTGCCTAGTCTTCTCATATGCTCGTGGAAGTCTTCCTTTGCTACGTTGTTCATTTGCTTGAACCTCTTCACAACCAATGCGTCACCGTCCACCAGTACTGCCTTATACGAAGCACCGAAGTTGCCGCTTCCCAATACTTCGGCCGATGCTCTCATCAAGTCCTGCAAGTCAAATTTCTGTCTATCGTCTCGGACAAACGACAGTTTACCTGCCTGCTGCTGTGGTGGTGGTTGTGCTTGTGCTTGTTGTTCGGTTTTCCTCCCTCCGCCGCCGCCTACGCTTATCTGATCGACTTGGGTAGCAGCAGAAGCGGTTGTTCCCACCCCCACCGACGCCGACACACTCTTGTCATCGTAGGATGGCGGCATTTCCCTCCCGAGTTGTGGTGTCGGGTTCCTACGGCTCCGCACGATCAGGAGGAGGATCAACACGACTAGAAACAGACCCAGCAAGGCGGATACGATGATTATTGCAATTCTTGTGGGGGATAACTTGTTTTGATCTGTTGCATCAGCTGCAGAAGGCGGAGAATGAAGATTCGGCTCCAAGTCGGATGGGGGGATTGTGGGGTCACATGCTGTGGTCAGGGGCAGCCCACACAAAGCTTTGTTGCCTGCAACATGCATAATGGGTAATCTTGTGTTTAGTTAATTTAGGACACTTATAAGTCATGTAATTGTCTCTTATACATATTAATCAAAAGAATATATGGACTCTTGGGTTCTAATAAACATATAATATACACTACAAAAACTATTAATATTAGCTACACTTTTAATGATTATGGCTAAAAAACGTGGTAAATAACAATTATTAACTACGGTTAAATACAAATCGATGCAAAAACTCGTTTTGCCATGGCTTTTTAGCCGTGTAAAAACATCCACTATGGCTTTTAGCCATGGCAAATGTTTTTTCCACCCTCGCAAAAACCACGGCCGATAACCGTTGCGTGGCCGTGGTCAATGACTATTTGCTATAATTATTTAGTATTAACCATGCCAATTAGCCATGATTAAAGGTTATATTTTTTGTAGTGATATACGATCCATATCCCCTCGATCATATTTAGAAAAATTAAATGACCATGAAAGGGGGGTTCTATATATGTAGGATTAAATATAATTTGTCCTGTATCTTTTGCATTTTGATATTTTAGTCCTTTATCTTTTTAGAGTAGCAAATAAGTCTTGTAATTTTTTAATTTTTTCGCGATTTTGGTCTTTCAGTTGCCGGAGTTTGCAAATATTGCCAGAATTCTTTTTTAAATTTTGGACTTTTATTCTCATTGGTCAATTTAATGGACTAAAATCGCGAAAAACTATAAGTCACAGGACCTATTTGTTACACTAGCAAAATAAATGACTAAAACACCTAATATAAAAGATATAAGACGAAAAATTGGCTCCATGTTGGCAAGAATTTGACCAATGGGGACAAGCCCCAAATTAATAAAATTTTCGGCAACAATTGCAAATTCCGATGATTGAAGGGCCAAAATCGCGAAAAAATAAAAAGTTACCGGACCTATTTGCTACCGTAGAAAGATAAAGGACTAAAACACCAAAATGCTAAAGATACAGGACGAAAACTGTATTTAATCTTATATATGTATATATACTAGTGAAAATTGCACACTCGATTTGTAAAAATAAAATAATATTTTTATTAAATTAGTAATTTATTATTAAAATCAGGAAAAATTATAATTTATGCCCTATAACTTACTCTATTTGCGATTTTAATCCTATTATTTTACGATTTAGTAAATTTAGTCCCACAAGTCTAAAAAATTGAAATATACGTCCCATTAACACTTCATATGCCAAGCACATGCTCCGTCAACTTTGTTTATTAAGTTAACGGTCCATCCATTAACAATTTAATAGAAAGTGTTGATGAGACGTAAATTGTAATTTTTTTGAACTTGTGGGAATAAATTTGCCGAGTCGCAAAATAATGGGACCAAAATCGCAAATTGGATAAGTTATGAGACATGAATTACAATTTTCCTCAAAATGCAATTAAGTAAAATAAAATAGAAGAAGTAAAGGAACGAAAGAAAATCCACATATAAAGAAAAGGAAAATTATATTTACACCCCCTCACCTAATGCCTTTTACACAAACCACCCCTACCTTTTGAAAAATTACAAAAATCACCCTAAAAAACTTTAAATTACAAAAGCCCCTGTTGACGCAGTCAAACTTTAATACATTTTTTCAAGGATAGAAATGCCCTTAGGAGTATTTTTATAATTACCAAACGGTAGTGGGGTGTCAAAGTAATATTTAAAAAAAATAGTAATATGACCCCATATACTTTTTTATTATTCATACAAATTTAAATTATTCATTTAATTTTTTTATTGAATTCTATATAAAATTACAATAGTAGATAATTAAATTTTTAAATTATTCAATTAATATATTAATAAAAAATAGTTACTATGTTATTAATTTAAATTAAAAAAAATTGAAATTAAATAATTATTTATTCTCTATTTTTATTTATAATTAAATTTTACTAAAATTAATAAATTATTCATATATGTATATATACATATAAATATATAGATATGTATATATTTATACATACATATTTATATGTCTATATATATCTATATATTTATACATATATATCTAGATGACAGACAAAGACGAAGACGAAGACGAAGGAGGGCGAATGTTGGGCAGTGACAAGGGCTGGCAAAGGCGGAAGAGGAGTTGGGTGCAAGCAGAGAAGCAATAGAGAGGGCGCAAGCAAGCGAAGGTACAAGCAGGGATTGGGGGTGGGGGTAGGGGTAGGGGTGCGGGAAAAGCAATAATTTTTTTTTAAGAAATAATTTAAAATTTTAAAACATCTTTTTCATAAATAAATTATTGATTTTAGTAATTTTAATATGATTTATATATAATACTTAAATTATTTTGAATTAAAAATATTAATTTTGATAAAATTTAATTATAAATAAAATTAGAGAATAATATAATCTTTTAATTTTAATAATTTTAAATAATTTATACAAGTGTGATGATTCTTTACTTTAAACTTATAACGTAGTAACTGATTTTACTAATATATTAAAGGTATCATTTTATATAGATCAAGATCCAATCAAACAAAGTTAATAAAATAATTTAAATTTGATACCCCCATATTACTCATCCCCATAAATATTATTTTGGCATCCCCTCTATCTTTTGGTAATTACATAAACACTCCTGAGGGCATTTCTGTCATCAAAAAATTATATTAAAATTTGATCAAGTCAACAAGCGCATTTTCGAGTTTTAAAGGTTGTCAGGGGTGATTTTTGTATTTTTTAAAAGGTAGGGGTGGTTTGTGTAAAAGGACAATAAGCGAGTGAGTGTAAATGTAATTATCTTTAAAAAAATATGAATTGGTTGGATAAGAATTGGGGGAGAAATAGTTACTTGAACATGAAAAGTAGAAAAACAAAATCAATAAATAAATAAATTTTAAAAAAAATAAAATTGGGAGACGCCAAAAGGTACTCTCCATTAATAATAAAATATAAATATTATAAACTATTACGGATAATTATATTTTCACTCCTCATTTATGGTCTTTCTATGCAAATCACCTAATATTTTAAAAATTACATAAATCACCCTTGACAACCTTTAAAACATAAAAATGCTCTCATTGACCCGATTAAACTATAATATAAATTTTAAATAATAGATATTCCCTCAGAAGTGTTTCTGTAATTACCAATAGGTAGAAAGGGTGTCAAAATAATATTTATGGTAATGAGTAATGATCCCATATATTTTTTATTATTTACACTAATTTTTAATTTAAGTTTAAATCATTTTATTGACCTTATTTTTATTGAATCTCTATATATACATATTCAGATGGTGGACGAAGATAGGTGTGCGAAGGCCGAAGAGGGGTTGGGCGTAGGCAGGTAGGTGACGAGGAGACCACAAGCAGGGCGAGACTAAGGGCATGGGCTGGGCGAAAGCGGGGTAAGGGCGTAGGCGGCAACGGAGCGACTAGGGCAAGGGCGCAAGCGGGGGTTGGGGTGGGCACGACAGTGGGGTAGGGGGAGGAACTTGGTGAAGAAGAGATAATATCTTTAAAGAAAATAATTTAATAATTTAAAATATTTTTTTAATAAAAAAAAGTTATTATTTTTCTAATTCAAATATAATTTATATAAATACATAAATTATTTTAATTATAATTTATTAATTTAAGTAATTTTTAATTATAAATAAAAGTAGAGGATAAATAATCTTTCAATTTAATAATTTTAAATAATTTATACAATGTGATTTAATTTAATTAAACTTATAATCTAATAACTAATTTTATTAATATATAAGTTGAATAATTTAATATTTCAATTATGAAAAGCTGAGAAATTTTATATAGAGATTTAATTAAAAAAATTAATAAGATAATTAGAACTCAATTAAAAAAAGGTAATAAGTAATAAAAAAAAATATGAGGTCATACTACTGATCATCCCCATAAATATTAGTTTGACAGCTCTAGCTCTACCTTTTGATAATTATAGAATCACCCCTGAGGGCGACATTTCTATCATTGAAAACTTATATTAAAGTTTGATCGGGTCAACAGGGAAAATTTTTTATTTTAAAAGTTGTTAGGAGGGTAGGTTTCTGTAATTTGTCAAAAGATAAGAGTAATTTGTGTAAAAGAGTAATAAGTAAAGAAGTGTAAATATAATTATGCCAAAATTAAAATGCACTATCCATTTCTTGCAATGGAATATTTAATCACCTATATATAATTCTGATCATCTACATACGTACACGATTTTATTGTAATTTTGGTCTTGTAATTATAAAATTTTGATTTGTTGATTCTTTTTAAATTAAATATGATAATTTTGTTCTCTAACTTTTTATTTTTTTCGGGTTGAAGACACGTATCGCCAAAACATCATATGCGTGCGTCACACGACAACTTAAATCCCACGTGCATTTGTACTGATTTCGGCATATTTAAACTGTCACATGATATGTACAACTAATTATCCAATGAAAATTTTCAGTAATAAGGGTCCTCAATCCCCCACAAATTAAATAATTAGTGAACTAAATTTTCAATTGCACTTTTAAAAGGATCAAAATGTCGTGTCAGGGACCAAAATCGTGATAAATTCTACATGCATATATATATATATATATACTTTCCACATGTTATAAAGAACGATAAATGTATTTTATTTATTTTTCTGAGCAAGAAAGATGCATTTATTATATGGATTAAATGTATTTTAGTCTCATAACTTAAGTTATTTGATATTTTCATTCTTTAACTTTCTAGTTGGTCTTATATCTTTATAGTTTTCGCGATTCCAATCCTTTTGTTCGCCGGAGTTCACCTCCACCGGTAAAAAAGTGAGTTCCGACAAAAAAGGACTAAAATTATCAAAAAAAAAACAAAAAAAACAAACAAACAAAACATGCAGGTCCAAATTTTTACATTAAAAAGTTAATGGACAAAAATCCTAGCAGAAATAGACCAATAGAAACAAAAATTCCAATTTCAAAAATATCACGTGAGAGTCACATGCATTTTTCCAATAAAAAGGGTAAACTCCAACAAGAAAATGACTAAAATTACTAAAATTAAATAAATACCAAAACCAAAATACCAACTTAAAAAGTTAAACGATCAAAAAACTAAGCTAGGTAACCAAAAATGCATTTATCCCTTGTTATACGCACATATTTATGTAGCTGACGCACCTGAGAAGGAGTTTGGATCCAATTTGGCTAAAGGCGCAGGGATAGGCCCCTCCAATAGATTGTTAGCAACATTGAGGACTTTGAGATTATCTGAGCTAATTGCTGGTATGGGACCCGTGAACTGATTATTCTCAAGCCTCAACTCTATTAGTTTAGGTGATTCAAGAGACGACGGAATGTGACCTGTAAATTTGTTGTTTGCCAAATGAACCTTCTTCAAAGATGTCATACTCTTAAAAGCATCATCCGGAATTTCACCCGAAAACTGATTGTTCGACAAATACAACGACTTGAGCGCACCAAGCTTCCTCCAATCTGGCATCGCCCCCTCAAAGTTATTGTTCATGAAGCTCAGCGTCCGCAAGAACCGCAGAGAAATCAAAGAATTCACGTCGATTTGGCCCTTGAGGTTCATATTTTCTAGCTGTAAACCCCAAACGTAGCCACTGAAGCAGAGAATGCCACTCCACTCCGAGACATTCCCCGAACATGGAGGCTTGGTCGGAGTCCAATTGGCCAGGCCGGGATCCGCGTTTACGAGGGCGGTTTTGAACTTCATGAGAGCTTCCGATTGGCTTTCTTCGGCCCCCAACGACGACGAGAACAGCAGCTGTACCGATAGCATGATAATAGCGAAAGAAATACTGTTGCATGTTGTTGGAGGTAGGCGTGGGCGCACAGGGAAGGCTGCAGCTTGCGCGCCCGTCGGCATTGTTAACCTTGCTGATTAACTGATTTTGCTTTGTTATACATAGGAACAGGGAGGGGGCTGGAGAATTTTTTGTTGGATTTTTGGAATTCAGTCTGAAGGATAATGAAACTTGTTGATGAAGGATGGACTGGAGGCTATGGATTTGGATTTTTTGTTTTTCTCTTTCTGTTTTTCCTTTCTTTGTTTGATTTTTTTAGTTTCGTCGGAAACTTTCCTTCATTTTTGGGCAGGAAAGAGATACGTACAGAAAGGAAGAAAGGCACGCACGCATGCATCAACCAATCTGTAGATTGGTGGTTATGAAAATAGAGGAGGTAATTCGGGTGGAATGAGGAGTGAGAATTAGCAAAGAATAGGAATGCAACAATTAACGATATTTGGGAGATTTTGTACGTGCGTGCTAGAGATACCGTAGCCCAAACCTTTAATTTTTTAACTAGAAATAGACCACTAATATTCACCTAACATCACCTGTTTCTTTCCTACTATCTCACTTGTCCTAAACTTTTTAATAAACTAGTGCATATATATACATATATATATTATTATAAATTTAGAAAAATTCTATGGACTTATTTATATATTAAGAAAATATTAAATAAAATTAACAAAAATAATATTAAATTAAAAGGAATAATAACTTTGATGCAAGTCGAACTCTTTAAGTTGAACGACTTCATAATTTTTATTTTGAATTCAAATTTAAAAAGTTCGACTTCAAGTTTGTGGGAGTGGGGGTGGGCGGAGGAAGAGAGAGAAATAGGGGTGGAGGGGGCTATCAGCCTCGCTGTTGGAGAGAGAATGAGAGGGATAATGTCAGTTTGAGTGTGTGTGCACTACAAAAAAATTAATTTATTGTGACGGATTTTGGAACGGCCAAATTTAACGTTGGAATGGACTAATAAGGTTTGTAGCCATTTTTGTAATGGGCACACCATCCTCTCCAAAAACATGAGTTACAAAATAATTGTAACGGCTAAAACAAAAGCCATTACAAATTTAACCGGTCTTTGTAACGGTCAGCCGAACCGTTTCACCCGTTGACCTAAACCAGAAAATGATTTTGTATCTCTGTTTGGAATGGATATCGCGAATTATAAATTGGAAAATTGGTACGGCTTTTGTTACAAAGAATGTGTATCACTATTGGAACGGTTTTTTCATCTGTATTTGTAATGGTGCTGTTTCTTTTGTAACGGTTTTTATAATTCTTATTGTAATGTGCATGTAATAAATATTGTAACGGTTATTGCTACACTCCCCTGCGCATGTTTATTATTGATTTGTAGCAATTTTTGAATCGATTTTTGTACCTCCCGTTGGAATGGTCTTTTAACCAGTCTGGTATCACTTCTTGTAATTGTTGTACATCCGATTTTTGTAACGGTTTTGCTTGTATATGTTGTAATGGTCTTGGTACGGCTGTTGTTTGTGTATTTGTGTATTCCTAGAACCCATGCTAAGGCCGTTACAAAAAATTTATTTTATTTTATATTTTGTATAAAATATTAATTTAAATTTAGTTTATTTTTATATATTATTTTTTATAATTTATTGTTTACTGTTTTGAATATAAAAATGTATCGAATTGTGGTAGCAAGAAGAAATAACAATATTAATAACGAAATTAAAATTATCTTAACAAAATCGTTTTTAAAATATAAATACATATTTTGGTAACAAAAAGATAGAAACCATAAAACCCAACCCTAATCTAGATCCGGATCGAGCTCCCCATCGTTTGCCTCATCGTTGTGTTGTGGGGGATCGACTGGATATTGGGACGGTGGCACCGGTAGAGGCTTGGACCTATCGTTCACCAGACGCTGGACAATCTACTTGAGCCTGGTGAGCCGATCATCGAAGTCTGGGCGTTGCTCTTGCAGTGGTCGGGGCGGTGGAGCAGATGATGAGCTCCGCTGCAAGGGTCCAGCGATCGTGTGGTGGCCCTCAAAGCTGAGTCCGAATACCCGACCCCTCTTCCGGCCGCCTGCTGCCACCATCCACATTTGGTTCTCAATCAGTCATAGCAACCGAGCGTTGAGAAGAGGGTGGAGGATCTGGCTGATCATTTGGTGGCTGGTTGGCTTGTTGTTCCTCCACCATCCTCTCGAACGCCTCCTGCAATTGGAATATTGGACCTAGTATGAAAAAATGAAATTATAATATAAATTGGAAAGGAAACTGAAAATAAACTTAACACCACCTGCGCTGCCCTCGGGCCGCTCCACTGGCCATCATCCTTTCTCTTGTAGACTTTGGAGAACAACTCCATCTGCTTGATCAGACGATCGAGTTGTGCCTCCTGTCAAAGATAAATTTAAATAATTAATTAATGCATCTAAAATAATGAAATCACTTGAAATAAAATTAATACATACCATCTTCTTCTTGTGGTGGCCAACGGACGAGGAGCCCCCTCTGTAGACGGTCGCTGCTGCGGCGGGGTTAGCTGCCCGTATGACCTTATTCTTGGCCGACATTTTCTTGAAGTCCTGGCTATCCCAGTACTCCAGCAGCTGTCGCCAAATCTGCTCGGCCAACCATAACAGTCGGGACAGCTGGGCCCGAGCATCGGAGAACCGCTTCCACAGGAACCGTCCAGCCTGGATGACCTTGTACATCGACTCGTCGCAGTCCCACCAGTATTTAAGCTGCATATTGCCATATTAAGAAGAAAGAATTAGTAATTGATAATCGATAAAACGTAATTAAAACATAATAAAATATTAATTACCTTAATATTATCTTGCCAAAACAGGATGTGCTCCTGTGAAATTTTCTTGATGCATCCCCAAGGGTGAGGATAGTGGTTTTTCAACGTCGCATTTATGAAACTATGAAAATCTCGGTCAGACCTGTAAAAATAATTACAAATTAAAATTGGAACCAAATCAACTGAAAAAAATAAAAAATAAAATGGCTAAGTGCTAGATTACCTTGCATCGCGGAGGCTGATGTAATGACGTGCAAACGGAGGTGGCACTTCAGGCACTGGTGGTGGTGGTAAATCCCATAGTCGAGGCCTCGGTGCCTGAGAACTGGAGGGCCCCGGGGCCTGAGAACTGGAGGCCACATGGGCCTGTCCACTACCGACCTCCGCGGTCGATGACATCGGAGTGGCCAGGCCGACTGGTGAGGCCTGTGGCATTGCAGGTTATGCTGGTGGAGTCGCTCCAATGGCTGGAGCCGGAGTCGCCTGGCCACGACCACATCCGGGAGGGGCCGGAGCACCGATCGTCATTGCCTAAAATAACAAAAATGTAGTGAATTTACAATGGAAGTACAAAAAATTAATTACATATATTTTCCAAAATTATAGAAAATTACATATATTTCTTAAAATTACAAAAATTCCCAAAATTACAGAAAATTTACGTATATTTCCTAAAATTACATGAAATTACAATAAAATTACAAAAATTACATAAGTTACCCAATATTTGACAAAATCATAGAATTAACCCAATAATTTCCTAAATTATAGAATTGCGTAATAATGTCAGAACATTACAGAAACAATCCAATAATTTTAGAAAATTACATAAGTAACCCAATAATTTCAGAAATGATAGAAAAATACATATATTTCTTAAAATTACAAAAATTTTCAAAATTACAGAAAATTTACATATATTTTCTAAAATTACATGAAATTACATGTATTTCCTAAACTTACAAATATTCCTAAAATTACAAAAAATAACATATATTTCCTAAAATTACAAAAATTCCTAAAATTACAGAAAACTACATAGATTCCTAAAAAATGACAAAAATTATAATAAAATTAGAAAAGTCACATAAGTTACCCAATATTTGACGAAATTATAGAATTAACCCAAAATTATAAAAAATTACATAAAAGTTATATAAATTCCATAAATACCTATCACTACAGAAAATTACTTACATTTCCCAAATATTACAGATAATAACATAACATTTACAAAATTTACACAAATTACAGAAATAACATTTACCAATTACAGAAAAAAAACATAACATAACATTTACAAAATTTACAAAATTTCATATAATATAAAAAAATGCAGAAACTTATCAAAATTAACAAAAATACAGAAAAATCCCAAAATTTACCAAATGCACAGAAAATAATTTCAATTTTGGTAAATTATCAGAAAATAAAAAAACTTACATAAATATTAAATGGACTTAACTGTTGGGTGGAAGTGGAGGAGATGCAGTGTCAGGTGGTGGTGGAGCAGGCGACGGAGGTGAGCTTGGTGGTGGAGGCGAGCAGGCGGCGGAGGCGAGCTTGGTGGTGGAGGAGAGCTTGGTGGTGGGGTGATGGAGGCGGAAGGGGGTAAATAGGTGGGCGGTGAGGGAGGCGAGCTTGGTGGCGGTGGTGGTGATGGTGAGTGGGAGTGGCAGTGGTGAGTGGGGGGAAAGGGTAGATGAATCGGAGGTGGGAGAGAAAAATTGGGGGAGGGGGGGGGAGAATTTTGGAGTGATTTTCGTAATACACTACTAATGTATAGCCGTTACAAAATATATTTAGTAACGGCCTAAAAACCGTTATTGTAGCTGTTACAAATATTGAAACGACATTGTTTGTACGTGCACACAATAGGGCTCCGTTTATAGAGCCGTTACAAAGTGAGATACAAATTTTGCAGTAAAAAAATACAATGTCGTTTTGTCTGTGTAGTGGAAAAGCCGATACAAAAGCCGCTAATAAATAAAATTATTTTGCAAAAAATAATCATTAAAAAATCATAATAACCCATTTTTAAAATTATTAATGTTAGATAAAGTATATAATGCGTGAATAATACATTATGAATCACAATACATTTTGAATACAGATTGATATGTGGTCACATAATGAAATAAATTTGTATATACATAATTATTACTAATTCACTGATGTAACTTTGGTTATATATTGTTGTACTGCATCGCTTAATCAGACCGCCAAATAAAAGATCCAACCGTTAGATATGATAAAAAAGGTAAAAGAATACTCTTGATGAAGTTTTGTACTAATTTGGTTTACGGATGTCCAAATATCGTATCCGGTACATAATAGTAGCTTGTGAATCTGGTGCATCATTGAAACGGGCCGTCTGATTTGAAATCGGACTATCAGATGTGATCAAAAGACCAAATTCTTAAATATATTCAAGTTTGGTGTGAATCAGTTAACTCGTCTTCATTAGTCTCATAGTCCTCGAAACTATCTTCGTTATCCTAGTCTTCTTCGTCTTCACCTTGGGCCATTCGAGAACTTCCTGCTCCCTGTTAGCGCGCTATCGGAAGATCAACAAAATGTTGTATACCATCAGGATCATGTAGGTCGTACGTTTGATTGTCTGAAGCAACTTCAGGTACAGGTATGTCTTCATTTGGTTGATACGCGATATTGGTCCATCGAGACTCGTCAATTACTCTCCGAGCCGTGGTTTTGCAAACGACCATTCAATCGGCTTTATCTCTCTTCATGCTTGGATACTCTGTGTAGTAAATAACTACTGCTTGTTGTGCTAGTATGAATGGTTCATATTTCTGGTACAATTTTTTGAAATTAACATCAACAAGGTTATACCGAGGGTGTACCTTCATGCCTCTAATCGGATCGGCCCAACGACACTTGAACAACACGACATGCAAGTTCAAAATAAGTGGGTATGTCAACTGAATTATCTCTTCGAGTATTCCATAGAAGTCATTGTCCGTGTCTTTCGTACGTGAGCTCTTCACACACATCCCATAGTTCATTGTTGACTTGCCCACGTTGTGTCCTTCCGTTTGGAAGTTAATACAATTCACAAAATAACACGGGAATGTTGTCACCTCACTGCATGGACCCCAATAGTGACACTTAAGGAGCTCCTGATCTGTGTCGTTCAACTCGGGATAAACCTGCAAATTCGTATTAATAAAAATTAATAACAGAAAATTGGAACCACGTCATCAGCCCATACGAAAAAATACATCAGCCAAAGAGGTGTTGGGACAGTTGG
Source organism: Sesamum alatum (assembly GCA_034509735.1). Taxonomy (NCBI): domain Eukaryota; kingdom Viridiplantae; phylum Streptophyta; class Magnoliopsida; order Lamiales; family Pedaliaceae; genus Sesamum; species Sesamum alatum. Next base: position 17,699,336 of record JACGWO010000012.1, read on the forward strand.
GCCCGAGCGTTGGAAAACCGCTTCCACAGGAACCGTCCGGCCTGCCACCGAATGACCTTGTACATCAATTTGTCATCGCAGTCCCACCAGTATTAAGCTGCATATTGACATATTAAAAAGAAGAATTAGTAAAATATTAAAAAATCAATTAAAATATAATAAAATATTAATTACCTTAATATTATCTTGCCAAAACAAGATGTGCTCCTGTGGAATCTTCTTGATGCATCCCAAGGGTAAGGATAGTGGTTTTTCACCGTCGCATTTATGAAACTATGAAAATCTCGGTCAGACTTGAAAAACTAATTATAAATTAAAATTCAAACCAAATCAACTAAAAATAATTTAATATATTTGTGTTAGATTACCTCGCATAGCGGAGGCTGATGTAGTGACGTGCGAACGGAGGTGGCAATTCAGGCGCTGGTGGTGGTGGTGGTCGTAAATCTCATGGCCGAGGCCCTGGGGCGTGAGAATTGGAGGCCACCTGCGCTTGTCCACTGTCGACCTCAGCAGTTGGTGACATCGGAGTGGCTGGGTCAACTGGTGGGGCTTGTGGCATTAGAGGCTGTGCTGGTGGCGACGCTCCAATGGCTGGAGCCGGAGTCGTCTGGCCACGATCGCGGCCCCGACCGCGTCCGGGAGTGGCCGGAGTACCATTCGTCATGATATCTAGACATTTAAAGAATATTGATTATATTTTGTATAAAGTGATAAATGATTGATTATAATTTACCAAATATTTACTAAATTAACATAAATTCCCTAAAATTACATATATAATTACATGAAATTACATAGATTTTGTACAAAAATTACATAAATTCATAAAATTACATGAAATTACATGCATAGATTTCCTACAAAAATTACATAAATTCATCAAATTACATGAAATTACATAGATTTCCTACAAAAATTACATAAATTCATAAAATTACATGAAATTACATTGATTTTCTAAAATTATAAAAATTTCTAAAATTACAGAAAATTACAAAATGGGCATAAAATTACATGTATTTTCTATAATTACAGAAAATTACATAGATATTTTCAAAATTACAGAAATTACAATAAAATTACAAAAATTACATAAGTTACCCAATAATTGCAAAAATTATATAATTAACCCAATAATTTCCTAAATCACATAATTGCATAAGAATACATTAATTTCAGAAAATTACAAAAAGCACATAATGATTTCAGAAAATTACATTGATAATCCCAATAATTTCATAAAATTACAAAACTAACCCAATAATTGCAGAAATTACATAATTACCAAAAATTCACAATAATTCTAGGAAAAAAATGCAATATTTTCAGAAATTACATAAAGAACCCAATATTTGCAGAAATTACATAATTAACCTAATAATTTCCTAAATCATAGAATTGCATAAGAATACACTAATTTCAGAAAATTAAAAAAAGCACACAATAATTTCAAAAATTGCAGAAAATGCCCAATAACATTAACAATTACCAAAAATTCACAATAATTCCATAAAAAATGCAATATTTCTAGAAATTACATAAAGAACCCAATATTTTTAATAATTTTAGAAAATCAACAATAATTACAGAATTGCACACGAATTTCACAAACTACATAACATACCCAATAATTTTGGAAATTACAAAAAATTGCAATAACTTCAGAAAATTACAATAATTTCACAAAAGCCCACATGTATTTCAGAAAATTGCAATAACTTCACTGTAATTTTTAAAAATTACAGAAAACTGAAATGGGTATAATTTTAGAAAATTTTCTGAAAATTTTCAAAAATTTACAATATAATATCTGGCGGGTGTTACAATTTCACAAATTACATACGTTAAATTTTCAGAAATTAACAATACAATTTCACAAATTACATAAATAATTTCAGGTAAAAAAAAAAGGAAACGTACTTGAGAGAGAGAGAGAGAGAGAGAGAGAGAGAGAGAGAGTGAGAGAGGACAGTGGTGACAATGTTGGTGGCGGCGATTGGTGGTGGCGGCGAGTGAGAGAGGAGAGTGGCGGTGTACCTTCGTGGTCGTGGCGGCGAGTGGGCAGCTGGCGGGTGTTGGTGGCGGCGATCAGCTGGAGGGTGTTGGTGGCGGCGAGTGGTGGTGTGGGCAACGGTGGTGGCCCCAGCGAGTGAGAGAGACAATGTTGGCGGCGGTGGTGGTGAGCCACGATTGAGAGAAGTGAGCGGTGGTGAGTGGTGGTGCGGCAGTGATGGGTGGTGGCGGTCGGGACCAGGGGGTGGGGGGATTTTCAGAAAGGTAAACATTTGGGGAGGGGGTGTTCAGATGGGAGACAAAAAATAGATAAGTGTTCCTTTTTATACTAAGACTTTTTGGAGCAGCCTTTGTAATAGCCTTCTAATACATGGCCGTTACAAAACTAACTTAGGAATGTTCATACAGCCGCTACAAAATAAGGTACAAAAGTTTGCAGTCCAAGAATACGCTGTCGTTTTGACACCGGCTGTTACAAAAGCCGGTTCAAAATAAAATCACAATAGAAAAAAAAATCATTAAAAATTCATAATAAACCATTGTCGAAATTATTAATGTTAGATAAAGTTATATTATTTGTGAATAACACATTATAAAACATAATACATTTTGAATGCGGATTGATATATGATCACATAATGAAATAAATTTGTATATGCATAATTGTTAGTAATTCACTGATGCAACTTTGATTATATACTATTGTTTTGTACCCAATAATCAGATCTTCAAGCTCATTCAAAATCCTTAAGAAATAATAAAGTCGACTACCTATCCCAGTTGGCCAGCATTCTAGATGATTGCAGGACTCGACAAATAATGGTTCAATACCTTCCCAAACCCTGATCCCCCTTAGAAGTACAAACTATTCTCCCTAGAGGGGACTGGAGATAAGCCATCTTGGACTGGATAAAGAAAGACCATCTCCCCCCAACCACTGGCAGGCTGCCAACTTAAAAGTGCGAGCTACAAGAAGTCCTCCATGCATCCTTTGTTAAGATGCCTGTCTCAAGAAGAAGGGGCCTGCGTTCTCAAAGAAATACATAGTGGATGTTGTGGGTCACACATAGGGCCGCTGGCTTTAGCCAATAAAGCCCTACGAGCAGGATACTTTCCACAATAAGGCAGGACGCAAAACTACTAGTGAAACAATGTGAAAAATCCCAAAGACATGCCTCCCTCATACATCCACATTCCGAGCTCCCTGCTCGTTTGCTCAATGCGGGATGGGTATAGAGAGACCATTCCCTTTGTCCCCCAACCAATGAAAGTTTTCATCAGTGGCCATCGAGTACTTTACAAAGTGGGTAGAAGTCGAACCCCTTTCTCGCATCACTAAAGGGGAAGTTATGAAGTTCATCTGGAGAAATATAGTTTATCGTTTTGGGCTTCCCCAAGAAATTATCCTGGACAATGGACGAAAATTTCTAGGGCATAAAATCCAAGATTGGTACAGGGGGTTATGTATAAAACAGAGGTCCACTTCTGTGGCGCACCCTCAGGCTTATGGCTAGGTAGAAGTCACCAATCGTATTCTCGTCCAAGGGATCAGAAGAAGACTTGACAAGGCCAAAGGTAATTGGGTTGAAGAACATACAACGTCCGCTGAGCTTATAGAACTACCCCTAAAATCTCCGCATGAGAGTCCTTTCTCCCTAGTATGTGGAACAGACGCCGTAATTTCGGCTGAAATGGGTATGTCCTCCCACAGGGTAATGTGTTTTTCGAGGAAAGTAATAACAATTTGCTCAAAGAAAATCTTGATTTCATTGAAGAACTTCGAGAAAAAGTTTTCCTTTGGATGCAACAATACAGAAGTATGATGATCAATGCACACAACCGACTAGTAAAACCTCAAGATTTCAAAGTAGGAGACTTAGTGCTTCAAAAGGTAAAGGCATCGAAATAGATGGGTAAAGTAGACCATAACTGGGAAGGACCCGACAAGGTTAGGGGGATCCTAGGTCATGGAGCCTATGAATTAGAAGACGGTGAAGGATTCCCCCTACCTCGACCTTGGAATATACACAACCTTCGAAAATTCTTTGCTTGAGCTCTGCCCCCAGGCAAGAGCCCTCTCAAAAATAATCTCTGCTCTTAGGCAAGATCCCTCTCAGAAATAAGCTCTGCCTACATGTAAGAGCCCTCTCAAAATAAGTTGTGCCTCTAGGCAATAGCCCTCTTAAAGATAAGCTCTAAACCCCAATCGAGATCACTCTTAAAAAAAATAAGTTCTAGCCCTAGGTCAGAGCCTTCTCAGAATGAATCTCGCCTCAGGTAAAACTTCATGGCAGAAACGATCACTACTTTCCTAGTAGATAACACTTCTTGAAAACCACCACTCTTAGGTATGGGCATGAAACTTCTCGCTTAAGGTTATTTTCTTACTTTCATCAGCAACATGAGAAATAAAAAGCCCTGCCACAAAGCAGACATCCCTTACAAAATAAGCCCTGTTGCTCCAGACATGTACCTCCTGTTGAGCGCAAAACAAGCCCTGTCTACACACAGAAACCTTTTCCATATTAGAAAAAAACCTGGATACAGTAGGCAATTGATCTTTTCTAAGTATCCTAATTTCCTCATACAAATACATATGTGTGATTTTAAGCCTTTTTTTTTTCTTTTGGACAAGCATACACAATTGCAGGTAATCCTAATCTCATAAGTCATCCATGTACAAGCAAAATATATGAAACTGCAGGTACATGATGAGCAGAATCAGAAAGACAAATATAAGGATAAGGGCGACAAGCCCTCATTATCAACTCAACTACATAAACAAATTATAGGCAGCAAACCTCAAGAGAAGCAGTGAAAGTAAGAGCAAGCATAGCATATAAAATCCCTCTAGCCAAAATCGGTTGCGGAGAGGGATAGCAGAAGTATTTTCAGACAACAAAAAAATAAAATTGTTTCATCTCCACTACCAATGAGGGAATAGCAAAAAGAAAGATCATTCTAAAATGAGGGGGGTACATCATTCATCTTTCGCCACAGACGGGGTCTTCCCTTCTTCCTCTGCAGGCTTTTTCTCAGACAGGGGGGTAGCAGCCTCAACCAATGGCTTCTCTGAGGGGACATCAACTACGGCAGGCTTAGGTTCCAGCTCGGGCTCAAGCTCTTGGGCCTTCTCATTGGGGACCTCCTCTTCTAAGGGTGGGGAATTAACATGAGCAATAGGGTTCTAAACCTCTTGATGATGGTTCCCAGAAAATAGTCTAAGTCCTCGTCTAAGAAGAACCTATCAACTATGTCATTCAGTAAGTTAAAAATTGAAAGAAGGGACAAAAGTCGAGCTATTTTGTTACTTGAATCTACTAGAGGTGAATCGACCACGGAGTGGGGGGAAACAGCAAAAGGATTTGGAGCCCACTCCAGAGCTGCGTCGAAGTCCAAGAACGAAACCTCCACTCCTGCTGGAGGATACCCGTTTGCAACAATCTACTCCTTCCAGGCCCTGAAGTCGTATTCCAGAAAAGGCCTGGTTATACGCCTCACTTCTTTCTAGATGTCCTCCTCCTCAGATGACTGGACCTTCCCCAACACCTCATTCTGGTCTCCTTCACTTTGGCCACCTTAGCCACCAATCGCTACATTCTTTCCTCCAACTTCTTCCTCTAACCGTCCGCTAAAGGAGGAGGTGGGACTTGGGGCCGGGACAGTATCTCCACCAACACTATTATCTCCAAAGAAAGACGAAAATAAGAAACGCTTCACTGAATAGAGCATTATAAGATAACAAAACTCTGATAATAAGGAGAGAAGAGAATCACATCACCTTAGCGACATAGCTTGAAAGAAGGCTTAAGAGGTCCTCCTGGGAAGTAGAAGACAAGGTACGCTTGTTCCCCAAGAGAACTACCCCCTTTATAAATTTGACGGACATGGTGGAATCCCCCTCGCGCTCCTGCATGATGGAGTAGTGAGAGTAGAGACTCTACTCAGGCTCAAAGCGTTAGACTGGGGGAGGAGTTGTTGGCCTCCCGAGAATGAGGAGGTGGTGGGGGAGGGGAAGGGTGGCCGCCGATTGAGTGGACACCTAGAGGGGGGCATTGGAGGAAGAGTCCCCCTAAGCCCTCATGGAAGGGCCTTGAGTGGCTAAGGGCGCCCGCTTCCCTTGAGACACGCTGGAGGCAAGCATCTCCTCAGGAGTACGCGCAGAAGGAGCCACTTGCCTCCCCCTAGGATTGCTCTAGAGGCCACCTCGCAGATACTTGTTGAACATCATCCACTCTAAAGATGGAATTTAAATCCCTAGTTATCTTGAGTAAGGAGAACACATGAACAAAGAAACAAAAGTGTTAGTACCCAGTGGCTCCTCAAAAGGGACCACTTTGGGGCTTAAGCAAAAATGGGACAGGAGCCTGCAGTTATTCACAAACATAAGGGTAAGGGCTTAAGTCCTCTAAGAGCGCGGACAGATCAACAGGCCTATCTCTCACAGAGAATAAGGTAAGGGAAGATGGATCACAAATCCATTCATGCGAAAAGGCCCAGTAGGAGGGGAGAATCACGTAAAAGAAGTTGCCCCTCCATAACTTAGGGCCATTGGGAGCAGGTAAGAAATGAACCTCATGGCGAGGAGAGAAATGAAAAATCCGGGGTTCGAACTTTTTCAGCTAGAAACAAGCAAGGAAGTTTTACCTAAAAGGGTAAAGCCACTATACTTACGAACCATGCCGAAACTTACCAGCAGTCAGAAAGAATTGGGGACCAGTTGGTTTAAGGGAAGTTCGAAAATCCTAACGACCTCCTCATAAAAAGTAGGAATAGGGAAGCAGAGGCCGGCTCTTAGATGGGCAGTAAAAAAGCATAGACAGTTAGGGGGAGGGATATCAGGTTGATTCTTAGGGGAAGGGACCAGAAGGGCGTAGCATTCAGGAATGGTATACTCTTCTATCAATTGATGAATGTCCGTAGCCCGGAGGGAGGAGGGGACCCTATCCAGAAGATTGGGGCTAGTCGCCCTCTCCCATTTTTCTCCGATCACCGGGAGTTCCGCCTCCTCCTCACTAGAAGAGGAATATGTCACTTTCTCCTCATCCTCTTCCTGGGATTCCCTCTCCCTCAAAATATGGTTCATCTAATAAGCGACGTTGGTTCTCAGTCGGCTTTCATAGCTCCACCTCCGGGCCCCTCCTTGAGAAAGTGACCTCAGAAAGATGCTCGCCCGACGGTTGTTCCCTAGTAAAGTGCATAGATTCGTCCGAGGACACCATTAAAGAAAGGCAAACTAAACAAAAAAAAAAAAACTCGAAGAAAGGGAGAAGATCAAAAGAACGCTTAAGAAAGTAATATGATTATAGGTACAAGAATATGAACACAAGAGGGCAAAGTACTCAGAAGGGTCGAGTGTTTCTCTCTCCAAGTCGTGGGGAGGAAAGAATGAGAGGCAATAAGGGGATGAGAGGTGTTAAAGAAGAAGATGAGAGAGCGGAGTTTGCAGTTACTCACAGACGTGCCAGGTAACTAACTGTCAGTCATTGAACGATTACAGGGGATGGAAGTTACATACGGGGGCAATTACCAATAACCGGCCCCATGCGGGGAAGGTGCAGCACACGCACCTGAATGCCGAGGCGACCTACGCCCTAACTATCAAATCCCATCTGACAATAGCCCTCCAAATCTGAGAAGGTTGTCTCCTCTTTTCTTAAAGAAGAATAATACTCAGTTGAGGGGTACTTTCTTCCATGGATAAGGAAAGCGAAACATTTTTGGCAGTAGGGCACTACTCTAAGGAGGACTGAGGGGGCCTCATCCGTTCAGCATGGGCGGGACTAAATGACATACCTAAAATTGATTTCCTCCTCCTCCTCAGAGTGGGCGGGACTAAATGACATACCTAAAATTGATTATCCAGAATTAAAGGCCTAATCAGAGGAAGGACGCGAAGCCCTACGACCAAAGACCAAGCAAAGGTAGAAAGTTATGGAACCCGAGAGGGAACTTAAAGATTCCTGGCCCGATCAGCCCAGGAAGACTGAGGCCCAAAATCATAAGCCCCGACCAAAAGGGATATGAGTTCAAGGCCACCCTGGCTGCCAAGGAGGCATGACTCGCCCAGGGGGTAAGAATTTGGACGTCCTCGAGGAAGACGCGTACTGATACGTGGATTCAGAGAAGGGCGTGGTCTATCCAGTCGTAGCACTCCCATCCCTTAGAAGTCGGCATAAGGCCAACCGAGGTCTTATCCAATCTAACAGTCGCCCAGCCAGAACAACCTTCCCCCAAAGATCTCCCCAAACAAATATGGATTGTGAGGAAGCCTATCCACTAGTATTCCGAGGGAATCTATCTGATTATATTCTGAGGGGGCTTATCCGTTGTAACTACCTCCCCCAGTCCCTAGGGGATGAGACTCCTCGCTCGTTTGGGGGCTTCACCTATAAAAATCTGTCATCGGTAGAGGGTAGCGTATGCTCACATCACACAAACACACATATCTCTCCACAAGCAATCCTTAATACATCTGAAGTTTCTTCATTGCTTTCTTACTCATTTACAGTTTTATTTTTGCAAGATTGTTTACTAACTTGAGCGTCGGAGTGCTATGTAATTTTTGTAGGTCCCCTTTTTTGTCTTGCCGATGTTAGAGGCCCAATTTGCTCAAGCCCTAAAGCTTCCTTAGATGAGCTATTTTCAGCTCATATCAGTATTTATGATTTTTATTCCTTAGTGCTAACATTAAACTTTTAATAATTGAAAAATATAATATATTGTAATTTATGAATAACGATATATATATAAATTAAGTATATATCAATTGAAAATAAATATATATATATATACTGATTGACATTTAATAGTTACTAGAAAATCTTAATAATATTTCTGAAGAACAAGATTTGAGTCATGAGTAATTGTTGAGATATTAATATTAAATAATTATCCTCTCTAACAGGTTAAATTTTTTTACTGGGTCACCTTTTAACATAGTATTAAAATCATGTCAAACAAGAGATTTTGGATACGGATCTCATTGGCACCTATTGGAAGGTTTCATGTGCAGGTTCGCAGGAAAGGGATCGTATTGAGATATTAATATTAAATGATTATCCACTCTAACCGCTTAATTTTTTTTTAAAAAAAAAAAAAGTAGTCAGTTAACACTTATGTCTAAATTTGTGTTTTTGTCCTTTTTTTTCTTTGGGGAGGGGGGGGGGGGATAGAAATGAAGTCAATTTGAAGACATAACTTAAGCCAACAAACATCTCTCAAATTTATAATACATAAAAATATATTACATAGCGAAGAGAGAAAACAAATGACTTTGAGATATAGATAATACGTATGGCAGGACACAGAAAAAAATGAGTGTGACAATGGAGAAAGAAGTAAGAGTTGACGAAGGACCCTTGTCTGTATCTATATATCTATATTTATATATATATTTTTTTTGGACTTGCGACGGACTTTGAGACAAAAATAGCGGATTTTCAATGGATTTCGTGCACGAAATCTTATATATTGGAGTCGGAAATCAGTCAAAAAGTTTGAGCAAAAATTAGTCAAAAAAATTGTGACGTAGAATTTGATGACGTACGGGTCATTGAAAACCGTCCCAAATTTTGAGAATTGAAATGTATTTAGGACGGAATATATGACGGAATTCATTACAATTGCCATCCCAAAATATTCCGACGTAATTTTCCAGGAATGTTGTTCCAAAATAGTATGAGATGTAATATGTGACTAGGACTGCATTCCCGACAATTTTCATCCCAAAATATGTCCCAAATATTATGTTTTAAAAAAAATATTTTTATTTTTTATTTTTTGAATAGTTTATGAAATATAATTTTTTTAGAGCACAATTTGTCCAATAAAAATATAATTAATTAAAATAAGTAAATATCGTACGTTTTACAATGAGAATAAATTAAAAAAATTCTAATCTAATGGCTCTGGCAACAGATCTGCAACATCCCTGGCTGGCAACTGCGTTACTTCCTCAGCTGGGACGTTAGTGACCGGGGATGGGGGCGTCGGCCGCACCTCGGGGAACATCTGTGGCATTCCCATGCTGTCGCACATCACACTCAAGACCAACATTTTACGTTAACACATCAGACCCCATGCCGAAGACTTGAGCTTGCTTCCTCCCCCTGACAGCCTCGGCTCACAGCTGGTCCTCCTACTTAGCTAAGGCACTAGCAGTTGATAAGGCCACCTCCCTCGAGGCGGGCTGAGAGGCACGCTCCTCGAACAGCCTCTGATAGTCCTCCTAAAAATTATTAAATAAAATTTATTAGTCACTAACTAATAAAATTTATTAGTAAATAACTAAATTTTATTATTAAATAAATCAAATTTATTTAAAAAATAAAAATATTGAAGAACTTACCACAACCTCCTTGGCCTGTGGCCTGCTCCAAGCGCTATTCTTCTTATTTTTTTAGCAGTTACCGGATACATCCATTTACAATATTATTAAAAATAATCATATTTGTAAAAAAAATAAAATTTGCTTACGAGCTTTCTTTTATTCATGTCAACCGAGTAGGACCTCTCGCAGTAGTCGTTGCTGGCCGTTGCAGGGTTGATCACCTAGTTGGGCATATTCTTGGCCGACTTGTCCTTGAACTTGTTGGTGTTGCAGTATGCCTCGAGGGCATCCCAAATGAAGTCCTCCAACCATTTGGTTTGCGTATCCCCAGCCCTGGCTTCTGCGAATTTTTTACATAAGTAGGTGCTTGTGTAGTTGTTCAAGTACTCCTGCATCGGTTTGTCCAAGTCCTACTGATATACGCGCTACAAGACAAGAAAGCAATTGAGTTATTAGTATGACATAAAGAAATGTAATATCAAATTTTAGTATTAAGAAATGTAAAATCTACATACCTTTAGCTCCTCGAATCAGAAGTCCTTCTCTGATTCAAGAATTGATTTGTAGCAGTGTCACGACCGCGTGAAGAGGCCCAAAACCACCGAGTCGATGAAAGAGTGGAAGGAATGATTATTCCTATTCTTTGGAATATTTTTATTAGTGCTCAAGTATAAAAATTGCTATTATTTGTTTATTAAACAAAAAGAATGAAGAACTTCCACGACATTGGCAAGGGTGATGAACCTGCGCGTTGTTGAAGGTGCTGCAGGTGATTGTGCAATAGATAATGGGCTGGGGGAAGATGCAAAGGATCCCCCAGCCTGCGGACGTCCCAGGCTTCGTGCCAAACGGGCCGGAGCGGCATCGGGTCAACCAACGGGTTCTGTAGAGGCTCAGCTGCTGCAGGAGCGCCTGGAGGTGTCGAGAGGGGCTATCTCGATGCTTCCAAAGCACTGAAAGCATCAAGGGGAGGTTGCCCATGTACCTTCCATGGCCCGACAATGGTAGAGTGTATTTTGTGTGTGTGTGTGTGTGTGTGTGTGTGTGTATGTGCGTGTGCATGTGTGAATCTGACATGTTTGAAGCTGACTTGTTGTATGTGAAATTAATGGAATTGGTTCCTGCTATGATTAGTTTATAATCATTGCTAGAAACGATTCCACTGATCACATAAATAGACGACATCCTAGACCAAACGTTGCTAATTATTTCCTAAAGTGTTTGAAGAATTGTATATGTGTGTGTTCTTTTGCCTTTATAAGCCTAACGTTGTTTAGTCCTAAAATCGTTGGGGCCGTTCATCATTATGGCCTAATGTTGTTGAGATCGTTCATCATTATGGCCTAACATCGTTTAGGAACATCATTGAGGCCTAAACATATACTATTTGTCAAAATGTTAGAGCATATTATAGTAATTTTTCACTATAAAAAAACAGGGCTATAGCAACGAACATTTTGCAACGGACCAATTCGTTGCAAATTTGCAACGACTTTTGCTACGATTTTGCAACGGATTCTAATTTTTTTTACATTTTCATTGCAACTTCCGTTGCAAATTAATAATGATATTTTTGCAACGGATTATCCATGGCAATATTTCGTGGCAAAATTTGGTCAACTTTAAGATGTCCTATATTCAACATAAGTCGTTGCAAAAATCGTGGCAAAATATTGCAACGACAACTTTCGTTGCAACCTTACAACGGTTTTTGCAATGGACTGTGTAACGAACACGTGACGTTGCAATGTGAATATTGTGATTTGCAACGGATTTTGCAACGGCACGTTGTCCGTTTCACAACTTGCCGATAATTTTGCAACGGTATTGCAACGACCTATGAAGTCGTTGCAATCCGTACATACAGTTGTAAGCATTAATTATTGACCCGTTGAATTTGCAACGGTTTTTGCAACGGATTTGTCCGTTGCAATATGTTTGTGTCAGCTGTAACCCACTATTTTTAAAATTCTATATGTTTTGCAACGGATTTTGCAACGGCAATATCAGTTCGTTGCAAAGTCCATTGCAAATCCGTTGCAAAATCCGTAATATATATAAGAATACCCCCATTTTACTTCACACTTATTTTTATAATCATCCAACAACTTCTTCCTCTTCTCTCCTTCCATCCACACAACCGATTTTTTAATAAATCTTTGCATTAAACCGTTAATGATCACGTTAGTGCAACGAGTCACACATTTGGACATTTAGCTGACTTCCATTAAGGTTAGTACAAAATTTTTACTAGTTTATTTATATATATTCATTTTATTCATGGAATTTTTAGTTTTTTATGTATGTATGTATGTTAATGAATATGTATAATATTTATTGATTTTAGAACAAGATGTTGAGAGAATTGAGAAAATGGATGTATGAGAAGAATGTATCCGGTAATCGTCATCTTACAAAAGAATTTATAGATGGGGTCCCTGAGTTTATAGATTGGGCAAAAACACAACATGATTTTATGGATGGGGAGAAAATTCGTTGTCCATGTAGTGTATGTAAAAATCGTAAGTACAAATCTACGGAGAAAGTGACATGCGACCTTTATAAGAAATGTTTAGGAAAGATTACTATAATTGGACATCACATGGTGAGCCTATACAGATGGATTATGATAATTCAATTTCAGCTGACAAATTTGTAGATCAAACAACAAATGGTATAACTATGAGCAATTGAATTGGGATCAGAGGATGGTGTTTGATGCAGCTGGTCCTGTATCTCGTCCACAGGGGGATGTATTCAATGATTCGACATATCCTAGCGATCAACCATATGCAAACGAGGCTGGTCCGAGTTCTAATTATGATGAGGCTGACAATTTAGGAGCATTGTCTGAACACAATGCATCACAGAGTTGTCATGATCAGTATTTACAAGTAATAGGGGAGATGTTGCCACGAGATCACACGTTGCCCAATGATTATTATAGTATGAAAAGGTTGATAAGAGAGTTGGGTTTACCTGTTGAGAAAATTGACGCATGTAAGACTGATTGTATGTTATTTTGGAAAGAACATTTGGAATTCTGCAAGTTTTGTGAGCAAGCTAGGTATAAACCTGCTAGGGGTCAAAATCCTCGTCGTAAAAGAACTGCATATGGTACACTTAGTTATATAGCATTATTAATTTTAAAATATATTTTAAATCATTTATCCCATTTAATTTTAAAAATAATTATTAATTTAAAATTATTTTTTTCTATTTACTAATTGAATAGTATATCTCATTTAATTTTAAAAAGAATTATTAATTTAAAATTATTTTTTTCTATTTACTAATTGAATAGTATATCTCATTTAATTTTAAAAATAATTATTAATTTAAAATTATTTTTTTCTATTACTAATTGAATAGTATATCTCATTTAATTTTAAATAAAATTATTATTTTAAAAATAATATAACTTTTGCCTATACACTTTCCCTCCCTATTTTCATACCCTAATTCCCCCCCCCCCCCCCTCCTCCCCCTTTTCCCCTCCCCCCTTCCCCCTTCCCCATACATATCAGCACAAATTCCCCCCCCCCCCCCTTCTCCTTTTCTCTCTTCAGTCGTCTGCCTGCCGCCGCCTTCCGTGAGGTATGTTATCCTCCTTTCTTCTTTTCTCTTTCTCCTCTTTTATTTCTTCTACTTTTTTTTTTTCAATTTTTGTTAAATTTTTAGAGCTCGCCGCCGCCTTGAGGTATTCTACCTTTTTTTTTTTTTTTTTTTTTTTTAAGTTTTTGTTAACTTTTTCACCTCTTTTCCTCTCCTCTTTCTCCTCCTTTTGTTAAATTTTCAGAGCTCGCCGCCGCCGTCCGTCGCCCGCCGCCGCCCGCCGCCTTGAGGTATTTTATCTCCTCCTTTTCTTGTCTTTTCTTTCTTCTACCTTTTATTTTCAATTTTTTGTTGGTATTCTTTCTCCTTAGGCCTGCTGCCGCCAAGCTGCGCTAAGGAGATATACTTTTTCAATTTCATGTTGGTATTTTAAGAAAATTGGGAGAATTTCTTGTTGGTATTTTGAGGATATTGGGAGAATTTCTTGTTGGTATTTTAAGCAAGCATGATTTTGTTGGTATAAAATGTATATTAAGTATGATTTTGTTGGTATAAAATGTATATTAAGTATGATTTTGTTGGTATAAAATGTATATTAAGTATGTGTTTAATATAAAATTGTGTATGGCAATGTAATATATCGAGTATTTGGTTGATATATTGAAAATGTGCTTTGTATATTGAGGTGGATGAGAATGATAATTGTATTGATGAGGTTGGATGAGTGTTATTGGTTATAATTGTAGATTAGGATTTATAAACTTACTCCATTAATGTAATTTTACTAATTTAACTAAACTAATTTAACTTAGTTATATCACAAGTTAAAAATTCAACTAAACTAGTATAATTTTGTTAACTTTCAACTTAAAATTTTTAACTAAACTAATTTAACTTAGTTATACCACAAGTTAAAAATTCAACTAAACTAGTGTAATTTTGTTAACTTTCAACTTAAAATCTTTAACTAAACTAAATAAACTTAGTTATATCACAAGGTTAAAATTCAACTAAACTAGTGTAATTTTGTTAACTTTCAACTTAAAATTTTTAACTAAACTAAATAAACTTAGTTATATCACAAGTTAAAAATTCAACTAAACTAGTCTAATTTTGTTAACTTTTAACTTAAAGTCTTTAATTAAACTAATTTAACTTAGTTATATCACAAGTTAAAAATTCAACTAAATTAGTGTAATTTTGTTAACTTTCAACTTAAAATCTTTAACTAAACTAATTTAACTTAATTATATCACAAGTTAATACCTCAAATATGTTCATGTAGATATGGTACAAGGAGAATTTAAAGGAGGTAGGGGTCATAAGGCTAGACCATCATCTACCCCACCTGCAGTTTCCTCATCAACACCACCACCACCACCATCTGCATCAGTGCCTGAAGTTGCCTCTAATGATGTCCCTTCTGATGCAACTCCATTGAAAGTCATTACTCCGGCGGATATCTTGTGAGGAAATTTAAAATGTTTGATTCTTTTAAAAATACTTTTAAACATTATATTATATTTGTTTTTATAATTATTTATTTGATACTTTGTAGGGATTCGAAAGTTCAAGAGGAAATAATGAGTTTCATGTCTGATAAATTTGGTACTGTGCTTGAAGACAATATGAGCGAATCTGGAGATAGTCCCGGTGATATCACCCCCGACCACCCACCTTCACAAGATTGTGAAAATAAATTTGATCCCCCTTATTAAATTTGTATGCTTTAAAATTGAGTACTTTTATTTTGTGGATTCGAACGTTGAACTATATTTATTATAAGTATTTTGCTTTAAATATATTGTCATATTTGAATTTTCTTATTAGAGTTAGATTAAATATATTTTTATTATTGAATATAAATTATGAAATTGTCGTTGCAATTATCGTGGTAAAATTTGCAACGGATTGTGGTTGAAATTGTCGTTGTAAATGAAAATTATTTTGCAATGAATTGTACTAAATTATGCCGTTGCAAATTTTGCAACGGAATGTCGTGGCAAAAAAATTATTGCAATATAGCAACGATTTCCATTGCAAATGTCGTTGCAAATAAAATAATTTTGCAACAAATTATAGCTAAATTTCGTTGCAAAATTTGCAACGGAATGACGTTACAAATATTCCATTGCAATATTGCAACGAAATGTAGTTGCAAATAAGACCCGGTTTTTGCAACGAATTGCCATCAACTTTGCCACGAATATACCATCGCAAAGTCGTTACAAAATATAAAAAGTCAACTTTTTAAATAATGAAATTTGCAACGGATAAAAATCTGTGGCAATATTTTGTAACGACCAAAAAATCCGTTGCTATATAGCAGTGGTATCTCTAGCAACGGAAATTTTTCGTTGCAAAAGTCCGTGGCAAATTTGTTTTGCAATCATGAAATCCGTTGTAAAAATCCGTTGCTATAAGTCTGTTTTTTTGTAGTGTTTATTTGTTAATATATTCACCACGAACTGGATTCACCTTACTGCATCACCTCCTGAGCAATTGAAGCCATGTATCATGCGGTGCTTTCACCCAGTGTGTGTATATATATATATATATATATATATATAAGATTAAGGAATGCTTGGCTTTTTGGAGTCACAGTAGAGTCGTTGTCATAAAGTAGGATGTTTCTCCATGCGCAGGTGCTAACGGTTTGTCACCACTCCAAAATAATATCCATAAAGCTCTCAACAGTGTCTCCTATTATGTGCACTTAGACAATGAGATTAATGAATTTAACCACTCAAATTATCTTTAGAACTTAAGTATAAAATACAAGTGAATTTCAAGAAAGCGAAGTGGATATATTTTTCAAAATGTCAAGCGTGTGTCAAATGTTGAGTAGAAAAGTTCCTTTACAGAGAGATGAAAATAAGAGTTAGGATTTGTAGCATCCATACTAAATGGATTTTAATTTCTTAATTAACCACAATAATTATAATCAAAATTACTATTTTATAACCTATATATTTGTAATAATAATGAGAATTATTATTTTTTTTTAACATATGTAATATTATTAGGAGACTTTAATATCTATATCTAAATATGAAGATCAGGAGTTACAAAAATACTTAAATATATAATGTAATTAAATAACAAAGCTTTAAAATATAACAACAAGCTCATATATATAACTCGTTAATCAAGGATTAATTAGATATTGACAACTCACTTAGTAAAGGTTAAATATAGATTCCACTCATCAATATGCCACAATTTGGTTGGCTAAGTATAGAAGTCCCATAACACTCTGGCTCACAAATTTGCTACAAAAGCCAGCTTTAGACTTGAAGGTATTTCATGTTTTTCCCCAGCCGAAGCCCTCAGATTTGGCTTGCTGGATTCTGATCTCACTTCTTAATACAAGTTTCTGATTTCCCTCTCAAAAAAATAAAATAAAAAAAAAATATAGAAGTCCCATAACCATAAAATCATGTGTTTGAATGTCATCAACGTGTGAGTTTTTATTCCACTTTATATATAGTTGTTATATTATCTTTTATATGAATTTAAATTTATAAATTATTTTGTTTATATTAAAATAATAGGGCGAATTACAATAACTTCTCTTGAGGTTTGGCATAATTACGAATATCTTTTCGTTGTTTGAAAAATTATATACCTCATCGGGTTTGTAATTTTTAACCAAAGGACCTAAAATGGTTCATTTTGCCTTTAATTTTTCTTTTTAAATTATAGAAAAACCAGTCATGGCAATTACATTATTGTTCATCTGTAGAAAAAAACATAAAAAAAACCTCTCCCTGTGCATTTTGTCCAAAAAAAATTTAGAAAATTTTAAAAAATAATTTATTTTGCATAAGGGCATTTTGGTCAGTTAACCCATAAAAATGAAAATAAAAATGAGTTATTTGTTAGATGGTAACAAACCTCCAGAGGTATTTATAATTTTTGAAACAAGGGAATATCTGTAATTATGCCAATCTTTACGGAGGTCATTGTAATTGATCCTAAAAAATATAATAAAGTAAATTTGAACCTTTGATTGTAGAGATTAAATTTGTGCCATAGATTTAAATGATTAAATATGAATCCTAGATGTCATTGAGATTTGAACCAGTGATTAATATTAATCAAGATTTAATGGTTTTTAAATAAGGGATTAAATGTCATTTAAATTTTAAATAAAAAAATCACGCGTGTGATACACCAATCGCATGGGGTTGTTTTTTGCATCATCTATCTATATTAATATAAAAAGAAAAAAGATTTTCTACACTCACAAATGCTGGTTAATGATACCATCGCATTAACTTTTAAATATAATAATTATACTCCTAATTAGATAGTTTTAAAAATTATTTGTAATTACTTTTTCTTTTCAAAAGTGACTCCACGATATTTTAACACCGCTACACCATTCTTTTATTGTGTCGATTATGTCTTAAGTTGATTTTTTTTGTTTATTTTCCTTTTTTTCTGAAATATAATTTGTTGGTTTATATATTTTATTCTTAATTTTTATATTTTTTAAAATGTGAAATTATTATTATAGAGTAAAATTCATATTGACACCCGAGTTTTATTGGTAATGTCATTTTGGTACCTGAATAATTACAAATAACTTAATTAGTACCCGAGTTTTGCATTAATATCACTTTGATACATGAGTAATTATAAATGACTTAATTAGTACCCGAGTTTCACCATTAATATTAATTTGGTACCAAATTGATTTTTTTATTTATTTTATCAATTATATTTTTTTATATAATGACCATTTTAACCTTAGGTAATAAATAAAAAATAGTAAATGTATTTAAAAAAAAGTGAATAAACTTTAATCGATCTGTTTTCTGACTTTTATGTTTTATATGAGTATTAAAATTTATAATGATATTTCATTAATTTATTTTTTTTCTACTCATTTTATTTATCAATAATCATAAAATAAGTTAAAATGCACTGCAATCATAAAGAAGTTGAATTTGCATTCTAAATTTTGAAAAATTATAATCTAAAATTGAAACTTTTGAATCTATATCTAAGTTTTGCAATCAAATTTTCATATCTCAATTAAATGAAAAAAATAGCTTTGACAATAAAAATTTTGATTCCCGGGGCTTAACTATCAACATAAGTTATTTGATAATGAGTTATATATATATATATATTGTGAGATAATGATAGTAGACAATATTAATCAAAATTAAAATATAATAATTTTGATAACCAAATATGGGTCATAAAAAAAGTATATCAATAGAAATTTATGCAAATTTTTCTTTTGGTATATTACAAAGGGTAAAATGGGAATTATATAAAAAGAGAATAGAAAAAAGAAATAAAAAATATGAATTGAGTACTAAAATAATATTAATGGTGAAACTCGAGTACTAATTAAGTTATTTATAATTACTCATGTACCAAAATTATATTAGTGGTGAAACTCGAATACTAATTGAGTCATTTGTAATTACTCATATACTAAAATAACATTAATGAATAAACTCGAATACCAAAATAAATTTTATTAATTTATTATAAGCACACAAAAACAGCGTGACACGAGCACTAATTTTAACAAAGAGAGGGCGGTGGTTTACATTTTTTTGCCGTAAGGGGTATTTGAAAGTTATCCATATCACAAGAGTAATTGCTATCCGAATATTAAATTAGTTGAGCCACCTTTTCGAAATTGGCTCGCATAGACTGATGAATGAGTAATACAAAGAAGTCACAAATGGACTATCTCTCTATCAATGTTTTAAAACTCGCACAGTTGTTCAAGCCGAAAAATTAATTAGGTCAAGGGTTGTTAGTTTAATTGTCGATGCAATTGTGGTAGAACCAGTGATTTTATAATTATATTATAATTAAATAAATATATAAAAATATATTAACATAATAAACAATAAAAAAATCAAGTTATTTTGAAAATTAAAAGTATCCCAAAATTTGATAATAAAATCGGTACATTAATTTTTTTAGGTTATTAATAAAAATAAAAGAATTGTGTAATTAACAAAAATGACGAATTTTTACCATTGTAATTAAGTTATAACTAAATTTTATTGCGAATAAATAGTTAGTATCCTCGTTCTTAATATAATATATAAGTTTTATATATAAATTATGATTTAATTAGCAACTTAGATAATTATAAGTTGAAATCTAATTAGGTTATGGGTTTAATGAGTTTGTTCATTCATTAATAGATAATTCAAATCATTATTCTGAGGTGGGTGTTGATTTGTTGGTAATTATCCTCAATTTTCATATGAAATGTTGTGGGTTCAATTTCAAATTGTATCAAATTTTGAAAATTTTAGAAAAATTCATGAACCAACCAGTTCATTTGATTCGGGACCGGGTCAACCGAGTCACCAGTTCAACCTATTTTCAAAAAGTAGATCGATTTTTAGGCTAATTCTATTTTATGGGTTGGACCGGAACGTTTTATGGACTAAGTGATGGTTTTATCGGTCCAACCGGCCGGTCCAGGCTGTATTTTAAAACATTTCCAAATTTTACAGAGGAGAGAGTGAGACAGCAAAACAAGGTTTCTGGCATGAAACTCAAACTATTAGCCGTAAAGAGAAAAAGATGGAAGCAAGTGTGAGTTGAGTGAAAGGCAGGTTAGAAATGGAGCCTTGACATGTGTAAGCAGATTCTTGAATTGTTGGGCAGTTGTGGATATTTGGCCTCCATTCTTACATTGGCAGTCAAGTTTGGTTGGAATCTGGTAGACTTATTTTCACTTCACTTGGTGATGTTTGGTAAAGCAACATCCTGCTGTAATCTAGAAAACAAACTCCAACCAGATCTAACTCTTTTAAGTGCCTTGTCCCTCCTAATGTTGTCTGGATTCTTTCCACCTGAAATGGTTGGTTGGGAGGAACTTACAGGATGGGAGAATCTAATGATCTTGATAATCTTGTTGCTGCTAGGAAAATTCTGAAGAGCAGCATAGAGAAATCAAGAAAAATAGCCATTGCAGTTGATGAAATCGGATCCAGATTGAAGGAAACAAGTCATACTTTGGCATATCTGCAAGCTGCATTAAAAGATATGGCTTGTCAATGTGCAGTTTATGAGATTAGAGGTGACGTTGATCGAGCCATCGGGCCGGCTGCTGCTGTTTTGAAGGTCCTGGACCTGGTTTACGAGCTGAAGGACTCACTCGAGGTTGGCCCTCGTGCTGCTGGTTTATTCGTTTATCTCACGAATATCAAACGCCTCCAAGAGGCGCTAAAGCTTCTTGCTGACAATTGCAGATTGGTGATCCTGTGGCTTGAAGATGTGATGCAATTCATAAAAGACAATGCAGTTGTTGCTGATGATTGGTATTTTCGACGAGTGTCGAAACTTCTGAAAGTGTTGGTGGAACTGCAGGGAAAAGGAGAATCGTTTCGTCAAGATGGAGGAGTTTTGTCTTCTGCATTTGACAACCTGGAGAATGAATACAGGAGTCTCTTGACACATTCAGGGGCTTTTCCAGCACCTGTTGTTCAAGAATTGCAAGCCATCACCGAGGTTTTGGCTGCTAACGATCGGCTAGACGAATGCATAGCTATCTACGCACAAGCCCGGATAGCCGATGCCCGGGCCACTTTACGAGCCCTCAATGTGGATTACCTGGACATCCAGTTGTCTGAAACTGTCAGTGTTCAAACTGTAGAAGGCTATATTGATGAGTGGGATAAGCACATGGAGTTTGCAGTCAGGCATTTGTTGAAGAATGAATACAGGCTTTGCAGTGAGGTCTACCACAATGTTGGATCAGATGCATGGATGAACTGCTTCTCAAAGATTGCAACACATTGTGGATTCAACAATATTCTTACTTTTGGCAGCAGAATTTGTAAATGCAAGAACGAAGCAATCAAGCTCTTGAAGTTGCTAAAGATATTTTCAACGCTAGACAAACTAAGGTTAGACTTCAATGAGGTGTTCGGTGGGAAATCCTGTGCTGAGATACAAAATTCGACAAGGTATCTTGTCAAGAAAGTTGTCGATGGAGCTTGTGAAATATTCGGGCAACTTCTGGTGCAAGTGGAGTTACAAAGGGCATCTAGTCCGCCACCGGATGGAGGTGTTCCAAGGCTAGTTTGTTTTGTGATGGAATACTGTAACCAGCTTCTTGAGGATGAGAACAGCTCGATTCTTGTCCGAGTTCTGGAGATCTATCAAGCCTGGAATCAGGTAAAATTCGAAGAGGGGCTTTTCTATAATGAAATTCACAACATAATGAAAGCACTTGAGATCAACTTGGAGACTTGGGGCAAAGGATACAATGACACAGCTCTTTCCTACCTTTTTATGATGAATAATTACTGGTACTTGTCCAGCAACATAAGAGGAACCAAGCTTGAAGACTTAATGGGGACTTCTTGGTTGTGCAAATATGAGGAATCCACTGAGTACTATGCAGCATTGTACATGAGAGAGAGTTGGGGAAAACTTCTGGTGTTTTTATGTGAAGAGGACCTAATCTTGTTCCCCGGGGGTAGAGCCGTTGATCGTAATCTGGTCAAGAAGAGGATTAGTGTATTCTGCGAGGCGTTTGATGACATGTATAAGAAGCAATCGGCATGGATATTGTCTGATAAAGACTTGAGATGGAAGACATACCAGCTAATAGTTGAGGCTATTGTCCCACCTTATAAGAGCTATCTGCAAAGATTTATGTCTGGATTGGAGCATGCGACTGTCGACCATGTATATTACAATGCTGAGAACTTGGAGAACTTAATTCACAAGTTGTTCCAACCGAAACTGGGCAAGTACGGTAGCAGCAAATGCACAGATTTGATTGGCATCAGGAATGCTGCTATGAAACACTTCTCCTCAACCCCAGCAGCAGCATGATTGCATTTATCTGATGATGCCAGGTTCTAATACTAACTAAGTAGATCAATACTTCCCCCGATATCCATTTTCGGGCCAAGCTGTAAATCCATCTCAGTAAAGTCATAAGGAGAATTCTAGTGCTGGTATCTTATATGTATCATATGCAACGTCAAAGAACTATGCAAGTTAATGTTTACAAATTCCACACATTCAGTGCGTTCTTAAGTGTGCGTCTGTGTGTGGGGAGGCAGAGGCGGAGACAGAGAGAGATTCAATTAGAAAATAAATCATGGATTTCCTACTAAATCGAGTCAACATGAATTCATAGCCATTCCACGACAGGGTGGTACGACACAGGAAGAAAGACTACATCAGTGGTTGAGAGATTTCAACTACTATACATTGACTATATCTGAGAAAACAAGTAACCTCTTGGGCTGAACTCGAGTTGATTGGACATATTTAGTATATTAACATAAGAAGCCAATCCTTCTAATAAATCTAATGTTTTATTATGAGCTGCATTTACGATATAATATTGCGGTGTATCTTACCTTTACCAAGGAAATGTACAATCTCAGTACCTTTTAGAACTTGTTATGCTAAAACCACTTTTAGACCACCCTTCCCAGAATAACACCCACCTCACTTTACCCAAGTTTTTAGTTTGCCTAAATAACACCTCCCCAGCATCACCATCTTCCCCACAAAAATCTGTAATAATGATATAAGTTATGATGCTTTCTAGAAAGAAGAGAATAAATAACTATAATTGCCCATGTGTCAAGTCATATCTGGTGTTTCCATTGATTGAATTACAGAATCAAGGACAGTCTCATATTAGTTATGTTGTAGCAAGTACTTCTCATCACTTTCTCCGGGGCCATATGATGTTTCTTATGTTAAACCAGATTTCAGACACCAACGTTGTATATAATAGAGTCACCTAAGAATTCAGCCTATCTAAAGAAGCACTAGAGATTAGAGAGTAGAAGCCATGGGAGAAGGAATTCCACTGACCCCATCTTGCAACATGAAACCAGCCTCATCTTCCTCTCCATCAGTCAGTAGCATCTCTGGGATTATAAGAAAAGCCATATATCTTCCACTCAAAAACAAGAAAATCATGGGCCAAGTTTTTGTTATGATCCTGTTTCCCTTTTTTATTCTTGTTCTGCTTCACTCTTTGATAGCCACCCCACTAATGGCAAA
The DNA here is from genome assembly GCA_034509735.1 of Sesamum alatum. Lineage (NCBI taxonomy): Eukaryota > Viridiplantae > Streptophyta > Magnoliopsida > Lamiales > Pedaliaceae > Sesamum > Sesamum alatum. The sequence goes on from JACGWO010000012.1 coordinate 17,723,271, forward strand.
AGTGGAGGATAGTTATGAGAACTCCTCATTGGATCATCAAGATTTAATCTCTCTCGTGGTAATAGAAATCCCTTTTGCATTTGCCTTCTCTCTTCTATTGCTCTTTGCTTCAGCTATTACCACTTTAGCATCTGTCTCAACTCATCGCGGTGCATCTCTTAGCCTGCTAGAGATGGTGCTCTCCCTCAAATCAACATTGAAAATTTTCTTTGTATCTGGGCTCTATATTTCATTCCTGATGACTGCTTTCGTAGGGGTAACCATAATTTTAACCCGATTAACTACGCTAATGGGAGTTCTTTCTGCACTAACTTATCCCTACTTAGCATCCATTTGTACCCTTGTGTTGGTCATTTCCACTGTGGAGGATGAATGCCACTGGAAAATGGCAGTTAGACGCTCCATAGAAATCACTAGACATGGAAGATTCCATGGTTATTTTCTAATGCTCATGTTAATACTACTGAGTGTTCCAGTGTATGTCCTGTTTTATGTTATATCTACAGATGATGATGATGGGAATGGTCTGATCATGCAATTCAGCTTCCTGCTGGTCGCAACAGTTCTTTTCTGCCTGACGAATTTTTTCAACAATGTGGTATATTCCTTATTTTATCTCGATTACAAGCAGAAAAATGGTGAAAAGATAGAGGAGGTGGAAACTCAGTATCATTCAGTGCCTACTTCGACTAATTCAGATCGTTAGGACTACACAAGCCTTGTTCTATTTACTTGTTGACAGACAGTACCAGACATGATTCTTATCTTAAATCTTATTATCTGGCTAGTAAGAGCTTCTCTTTCCCTACAGAAATATCCCATTTGTGTTAGATCTATGATGTCTCATGCATTTCAACTAGTTCAAAGATTGGGACACATAAAATAAGAAAGCATTTATAATGTTACTCCATTATGTACCTTTTAAGATTGCTAGCCAAGTGGGAAGAATTGATTTTCTTGTTCAGTGCAATTTCCGTACCTTGAGCACACAGGAGGACCACCATTCTGATAAAGTGAGTCTAAATCATGACGAAAATTCCACCGGTGCTGTTGATGATGCAATACAGATGTATTGTACGTAAATCTCCTCAAACTTGTCCAACAAGTGCAGTAACTAAACAACGATAAAGAGCCAAAATGATAGTAAGCAATAAGTGCCGTACAACAAAATGGTTATTCTGGAGCTTCATGTGCAAAACTTAAAACAATAAGCCCAACGAAGAAAACACATGGTTAACTTATAATTATGCACAACTAGCCGGCAGGTGTTTAAATCCAAAAATGATGTTAGTTTCCAGTCACAGGAAACTGGAAAGCTCAGTCACATTTTGCCTCAATCAGAAACTACAAAATTTGGCTCACCAAATCTACGAAACAACAGCCCCTCTCTTATGAAGAAGTCCAAATATTTTTTTTAAAGAATATCTATAAAGAAGAAGATACATGGGAGATCTATGAAATGAGAGACGAGCAACCTTGAAATCCATAGACATCAAGTTAAACTGCAGTTCCCATTATCTTCTTCAGATGTTTCACCTTCTTCAACTCAGGAGCATGGAAATTCTTTTCCACTTCCCAGGCAAGTTGAGACATGCCATTGAAAGATGATTTCGCACCCTTCTCGTCAACCACTTCTCTAGGGAAAGGAATTCGGACCTCATATACATCCTTTTGGACTGACCTGAGATGCACATCAAAGCCCAGCCGATCAACCCACACCATCTTGGCATCCAATACCTGAAAAAAGTTAACGAATGAATTTCCATACAGAAAAATAATCAAATATTTTTTGAACCATTTAGTTGAAACCATCTAGTTAAGGTGCCAGCCACTAGAGAGTATAAAATCCCCTAAAATCTTGAGCCCCAGTGCCCCGCCTGGTGCCCTGCCCAAATTCAAACAAGCGAGAATAAAATCTACTATGGATGTTATGCATCAGGAGCACATATTTCTGTTCTCGACAAAGAGCCATTATTGCTTTTCTGAGTCAAGGCAGAAAATGAAGGAAAGGGAGGGGGAAAAAAAGAACATCCGCTGAAAAATTTGATCCCTCGTAATGGTATGCGAATAGCCCACATTCTAAACTGGCTATGTCTATCTCATGTCTATTTGTTCATGTGCGTTACAGGTCCATCCAGTAATGAATAATTCTGAACTCACACAGACAAACATATGAAGCTCTTAGTAGAATTAGTTTCAATTTCATGATTGAGTTCATATTAGCATTGCTAATTCTGGCTGCAACTCTGTTTTGAATGGATATGGGTGCCAGAGAGATTCTCACTGCACGCAATAACTTTTCACTCATGGTCATTTATCATTGCCATCCTGTCATCCCCTGCTGCAGCATCAATCTACATAGCATGAATCTCTCTAGATGATAACATATCTACCATGCTTTCATTTACTTTTGGAATTTCTGCCAAGACGAAATGTCGAGAATAACCAACTTTCCCCGAAATCCTCATGACTTCATTAACCACATTACAGCAAGGCTAGTATAGCATAACTGTGATCTAAAGAGCAGTGCCTAAGCAATAAAAACGGCTCTTGCACTTCATCATCTCACTGCACACTGGCTTAAACTTAGTAAAGCACTCACAAATCTGCTTTTTCAGAATACAAAATTCGACAGCCAATCATTTGTTCACTAGAAGGTAAAATACAGGGTCAACAAGATCACAGTACATTTCTCTTTTATAAAAGACGCTGTGGATTTATAGCCACCTCCAAACACCATTAGTCGGAGTTGTATAAATAACCATGAAAGAACCAAACAACTCAAGATCATTCTGTACGAATCCCCAGTTGAGAAAATAATATTCAGGATGAATATTTCAATATAACTTTGAAATCCACTAATATGACGGAGCCAAAATTGCAGAAATCAAAAGAGAACTCTTTGTAAGGAAATCAGTTAAGTTGTTAAAAGCAGAAAAATTGGAACTGGGGCAATAAACCTGGAAATCCAAATCCACATAAATATTGCAGAAGCGATAAACATCTTCTTGATTGTGAGCATTAATCTCATCAACAATCTTTTCTGCACAGTTCCGAAGTGGATCTGGTTCAGCTGATGCATATTGCGACGAACTTACCCAAACACCATCCTGGAAAATTTTAACACTATTTAGTCAACTTCAATAAGTTATCCAATATCCACATTTCATAGAAGATTAAAGCATAATTTTCAACACTGAGTTACCCAATACCTCAGCATAATCCTCTATCTGAAGTACCCGTTCAACATCTATGACATAGATGTATCTTTCTTCTATTTCCTCATTGAACCGTTTCTTCCATGCTGAACAGAGCTTCTGTTAAAAAGTAACTTGAAAAACCAAATGAGGATTCAACTTATGTCCAAAGTATTTGGTTGGTTAGCAAATCTCATGCTTAAGCTCTCTGGAGTCTGGACAGCAGGGTAAGATAGTCTAGGAAAAACATAAATATCATATCATGCGATCCAGATAGGCTACACTATGACCATGCAGGTTGCATCAACAACAGCAGAATGAAACAAAAGATATGGATCTATAAATACATCTATGGAAATTTCATATCTATTATTAAACTTTGTTACACAACCAGGAGCACTAATACAATTAGTTCACATATCGCACCACCTAAACAAAGCTAGTATCAGTTTCTGATTACATCATACATCACAGAGATTAGCATTAAAGCAGCCCAGTTATGATCGCACTGAAGCTTAAAACAGGTCAAAAATTTTAGTAGAAATGCTCATAAAAACCGGAATGACAGAGCCATTTAAGTACTCATAAAAAATATAACCACAATCCAATAACTACACCAGGTAGATTAAAATCAATGAAAATCCCAGAAATCAGAATATGGGTTTCTTACCCTCAAAGCCATTCTATCTCCAGGTTTGTCAACGTTCCCTTGAATCGTGCACTGAGGCGTTCTTACTCCACACTGCTCCAACTGGTTCAGAACAATTCAAATCACAAATACATCATCTATTTCCCAAATGGGAGAGAGAAGAAAGCCAATCACACGGGAAAAGACCACATACTTAGCAGCACCGCACAACGAAGAAACAGTAAATAGATAAAGAATATTGATTATCTTACTATAAAGATGGAAAATTATTACCGAATGAAGACATAAACCAGTGGAGTACACACCTGAACATGAAGACTACACCTCCTGTCAACTGAAAATCTTGTATCTTGCTCATTTAAACACAAGACAGGTGTCCCATTCAAGTCAACAGCAAAGCGAACGCCAAAGCCCAATGGCGAACCCTCCTGAGTGAGAATTGAAAGGGTGCCGACAGAGGATAATTCCACTATTGTTCTTGAAACCTCAGCCGGGAGAGGCTTTTGAGTGTTGATCAATCCCAACTGGGGTGGGTCTGAAACTACAGAGACAGAGCATTTCAATGGCTGAATGGAAAATCTGTTCGATTTTAGCGGCTTAAAGAAGGCTCTGCTTGTGGGTCTAGAGAGGGGAACTGAAGCTTGGGGGAAATGGATTGTCGGTAGGACTGAAGGCGGAAGATTACAGGTCAGAGATTGGGTGTGCGGAATCATTACTGTTGAGCAATCGGTTAAATTCCTGCACAAGAAGTTCCTTTGCAGAGAGTGCGAGTCAGAGACTAGGGGAAAGGCAGCAATGGAAAGAAGATGATGATCCGATGATATATGTTAAGAAAACAAAAAACATTACGGGCACGATATTTGACATAATTTACATATATCCACCTCATTATTTCAAAAATTATAAATATTTCATTAAATAAAAATTAATTATGTATATCTCATCATTATTTTAAAAATTATAAATACTCCATCAAATAAAAATTAATTATGTAGCCCATAAACCGTAATGTGAAAAGTAGTATTTCACCCTTATTTAATTTTCTTTTTATTTTGAATTGATAAAATATAAAAAAATCTAAAAATGGATAAATAAATAATCCATGAAAAACATGAGGGTAAATTGCACAACACCCCTGTGGTTTAGGGAAATAGCACGAAATACCCCTATGTTATGTTTATAAGCAAAAAACCCCTGTGTTATTTAAAGGTAGCAAAATACCCCCCCCCCCCCCTCCCCGTTAGCTTTTAACGGAGAGTGATGAACACGCGCAGGTGGTGTGAGTTGGCCTCATTTTTTGTTGTTTTTACTGTTACATTTAGTTAGTTCATTTGCCCCTTTTGTTAGGCATTTAAGTGTGCAAATATTTTCTCACTCTCACTTTGCAAAGAGCATTATTATTAAAAAGAAAAAGAAAGAGAGAAGGTCGTCTTCCTTGCATGACCTGCGCCTTCCGACAACCGATTCCCTGTCGCCGTTCTCGCCTCCCTTAACACCTCCTACTTCTCGGCCATGGATCTGGGCGATTGAGAAGAAATCGAGGAGTGACACAACGGTGAGGTCGCCCCTTTCTGTAGGGGCCCCGTTGCTTTCGTCGTCGCCCCCTTTTGCTTGCGCAGGGCAAAGCGAGGTCTCCCAAAAGTCTAGACGACCTCGCGACGCCCAGAGTCACCGGCGACTATAATGTATATTATATATATATATAACTATATATTTATTACTGTACATATATATAAATGTGTAAATATACATATATATATATCTATAACTATATATATAATTATATGTATTTAATATAAAATGTATTTTTAAAATAACTTAAAATCTGAACCGTTAATTTTTAAATATTGAAAATCAATGGTTATCATAACAAGGGTATAACGGTCAATTTCTTAAAAAATTTAACCCTGTTAACCCTAACTAACAGAAAGGGAGATTATGCTTTACTTTGAAAAATACAGGGACTTTTTTTTCCTATAAAATTAACATAAGGGGATTTTTAGCTAATAAATTAAAACACAAAGGAGTTTTATGCAATTTATCCAAAATATTAATTCATAAAAATATTTTGAATTTTTTAAAAATTATATAATATTATAACTGATATGTAATAATCATGTGGCCTAAGTACAAGGCCCAAAAAGTCAGGGAAGGTCCATTGGACATCAAAAGGAGACGCCAAAACCCAAATATTTCTCAAATATGGCCCAAACAAGACCTTGGACCAGTCCAAAAGAAGGAGCAGACCAAGCCCCAGGAAAATTCGGAATAAAAGCCCAGGGGAGGAGTATGGGCCCATGGCAGATTCAAGGGCATTCTTGTCCCATCCCTTCACAAGTTGCACCTCTCAAACCCCTACAACAAACTTTCAGTTACAAGGGCACTTTGGTCTTTTCAGTGTCCCATTTCCCGTCACTTTCCCACAATTGACTTAAGAGACTCTGCAACTCACCACTCTCTCTGGTTCTTGTGGGTGGTTTTCTTTGGGATAAGAGATAAGAGAGAGAGAAGAAAGATAAGAACCGATCAAAGAATTAAGTGAAAGAAACCACAGCAAGAGAAGATGCCGATTTCAATCCTTGAAGCGGCAGGCCATGAGGAAGATGAACATTCTCATATTCAAGAGTCACACTCATCAAGTAAGTCATGCATGACCAACCACTTCCTTAGCTGCTTCAAAATTCCGACAGCAGCTCAATTACATCGAGCCTCTCCAAAGGAACTTTCTATGATCAGAAGGCGAAAAGAAGAAGCTTCACCTAGTCAGCTGGGAAACCATATATTCCCCCTCCGATGAGGGGGGTTGGAATCAGACCTATCAATATAGTAAACTGGGCATTCATTGATAAGTTGCTCTGGAAGCTCCTATCCGAGCCCGACTGTCTCTGGACCTGGGTTATGAAGCACAAGTACTTTCCCAAGGAGTCGGCTCTAACAATCCAAGTCAAACCAACCGATTCCTTCGCATGGAAAGCCAGACCCTCTTTTTTCAGAGGCCTAGCTGACGCTTTGCTTTGCCTTTCGTCTTACTCTTCTCTTGACTGGACTTTCGTTTCGGTGCCTAGCTCTATTTTCAATTGAAAGGTGTGCTAGAAGCCCCTTTTAGCTGCTTCTATGAGTCCGAGGGTGAAAATGCAAGAGAAGGAGCTGCTCTCTTTCCTCTGAGGATAGTTAGGATATCCCCGCACAGATGTTCTCGAATGCGCCGTTCTCTTTATTTAGTTTGACCTCTGTCTACCCTCGGTATCTAATCTCTTTCCCCTCAAGCTAGGCATGGTGTCATCTTTGACTCCTCGTGTGAGAAAAGTGGCGTAGAATGGTATGGTCTAGCCCAATTTGCCCGTCAATTTTGAATGGTGCAGATCTTTCCCTTAACTACGTTGTGAATTCTTATCTCTCACGCCGGATCGACCTCCTTTCTTCTCATCGACCAATGGTGCGGGTCTCCTCTGACCAAAGCATTCGTACCGAGGGACGGCCGAGTAAACTAGATTTCTTAGCTATGTTATTTACTCCACCGCCAAATAACCCTAAAAACTACGAAAATAGGGTTGTGAGAGTGAAGGAAATTCTATTCCCTTGCCTTAGTGAAAGGTGAACCTATACTAAGTTAAGTTAGAAGAAAAGCTAACTGACCGGTCATAAAGCTTACCCGTGAACTCTTTCTATATTGAAAGTCAGTCTTGTCCTATCCCTAGGCTACTACCCTCCGCTATTGCTATTGAATTGAAGAGGTCGAGTCGAAGGAATAGAGTTATCAGCGATGAATCTAATCTAATTAGATCTTAAAAAAGAGCAGTGAATTCCTCAACCATGGCAGCACACCATTGGGTGTCCTTTAGAGCCTGAGTTGAATTGGAAGGCTCGCGTATTCCTATTCTTGTTATGGGGGACTGTCCATACCCTATCTCGACTATTCGACCTGCTCCTCGAAGCAAGGATTGGATATTATAGGGAATGAATAGGGGTGAAGAAGCCCTTATGGTTATCTCTTCCCAATAATGGCTCACTGATAACTCATACGTGGATGGCTCGCTAATATTAATAACTTGGATTTCTTCCCACAATTCAATTAGATGCGAAATCTAGAAAGCCCCTAAGAAAAAGAAAGAGTGGACTTTCCTCATCAATCTCTAGAAAGAAGTTGTTAGCCACTTTCATTTCTTGATCTATGCCCAACCTCTACTCATGGGTCGAGCCTTCCTCCCGCTTCATCCCCAATTCAGGAGACAGTCAACTCCGGCATTCACACTGGAAGCGCCAGCCTTCTACTTAAGATCTTTGTGACCTTCCAGCCTTGGTTAAGTAATCTCTTCTATGAAAGAGAGTCAGCAAGCAACCTAAGCTAAAGTAGAGCTGAAATAGGATATCTCCATGGCACTTCAAGAAGCCTAGAACCCGGTCCTGTCAATATCATTCCTTTGTGCGTAATCAAGACATCCTCATATACAATAGAAGGAGCCCAAAACTAGACTCTCTTTCACTAGCAGTAAGTTATCCGCTCTCGTCTAAGGCATAAGCCCAATCTCCCTTCTCTTGGTTCAACATACCCATCCTCTTATTCTCAGCGAGCTAAGGAACAGGCTATCTTCTCCTTCGGATCCTCTCTTAGCTATCAACTCTCATTCTTTGACCCATCAGCCTAGCCCTACCCCTTCACTTCTTGCAGAACCTCTCTTTCTCTTCCTAAGGTGTCTAATGAAGTCCTATTTCTGGTCTTCTATCCTGGGCCAATCAGGAGCTGTATTTACTCTACCTAAGGTCTCACTCCTCGGAGAATGCCACAAAGAAAGACTATAGAAGCCCTCCTTAGACCAACCCTGGGGACCCACCTTAGCCAGCCTATCGAAGGCAGTCACCATTCCTTGACTTGACCCTTTAACTATAACTTGGAAGACTTCACTTTCATAGCCCCCTCTTGTTGGTAAAACTCACTACCTCAGACTAGAGTCACTTCTTCCTATCCGACTTCTTCTACCTCTCGCTATGGTCCTTAGGTGAAGGAATCCTGGTTAAGGCTTCTTACTCATTCTATATGTAAGGTCACGGGCTAACCCTTTCCCAGGAGGCTACGGGCTACAGGCAAAGACTCTCATCTAAGGGCATGTTTTAGGACTTCTCGCCGGCGATCCCAGCTATCTTGTTACACTCACTTTGCCTGCCTTTCACTACATTGAACTAGCTTATCTTGAACTTCCTTTAGCTACCCTGAAACTACCTCAAGAACGATCCAAACATAAGCTCTTTTCACAAGCCGGAATTAAGATGAAGCTTACTACGAGACAGGAGGAACGAAGTGAGCGGAATAGAATTTTTTTTTAGGCTTACACCGGGCTCCAATCTTCGAACTAAAAATTTGATGCCGTGCACTATCGCAGCTCTTATCCTGTCTAATGATCTGTTTTCTGGGGCCTTCGCCCGAGGTTTGAAAGCAGGCTGTAAAAAGAAAGAAGCCAAGAAGGGGGCCTCTCGAACGGATCCGCTGATGAGCGCGAAAAAACAAGTGAAGGAGGCAGGGAAGTCAGTCTTCTAAGAACGTAATAAGGGCTGCACCCAGAGCAGAGTCCCTTACCGTGGAAACAGAAGTAAATACCTTTTCGACAGTCCCATGATTTAAACTGGTGGGTTTCAAAAGAGTCTGATGAAGAGAAATTGTATATGGATAACCCACAAAACAGGATACCTGACAAGAATGGCAAGCTCAACACCAAAGGGTTAGGCTTTACAGGTAAGGAAGAGGTCGACCTAGAAACTGGAATAGAGATTCTGACCGTATATATGACGACTTCCCTAGAAGGTCACCTATGTTTCAGGCACGAAGGACGATGAAATCCCAGCAGGCTACATTTAAGTTATGCCTACACCAGAAAAGTTGGATGAAGGTACTACCCAAGTCCACGATTGACAAGCTAGAAAACATCTGGGCACTGAAAGAAATCCAGAGCTCACATACCTCAGCAAGGAACTCACTTCTGAGGAAAGAGAACAGTACATTTTACTATTGATACGGAACAAAGATTGTTTTGCCTAGAACTACAAGCAGATGCCGGGGTTGGACCCTAAGATTGCAGTACACAGGCTAGGGTTGCCCCCAGACCAATCCCCTACAAAGAGGCCCTGATGAGTTCAAGAAAGCCTCAAAGCCCAATAGAGAGCCTACTGAACCTGCTGGTGACAAGCCGGTCATCTTTGGCAGAGTAAGACCTCCTCATTACGTGGGATCGGATAAGCTTCCCTATTTTTTACTAGTTCAAGATAAGCTTCCCGCTTACTATCGTGAATTGAAGTTGGCATGCCATTTACTTTCTGTTTCTTGCTGAGAGCACTTTTCGGAAGAGAAGCAACCCCCCCATTCCCCCGAAGACTGACCGAAGATTGATGAAAAAGCCGTCTAATCTTGATAAATGAAAGACGAAAGCTATCTCAAATCCAAGAAAAGCCCTTGAAAAACTAGGCATTCAGCAGTCCTTGTCCTTTATGCCATAAATTGCTCTCCGGAAGTGGACTTCGTTCCAATTCCTATCCCACCTTGTAGTCGATCAGGCTTTCCGGTTAGCGAATCCCTCCCAAGTTGAGAATGCCGGTCTTCTTCTCCGTAGAATCAGTTAGACATTTTTTTTTGAAAGGGCCTGTGGCGAGAACGCAGAGAGGACTGGTAGATCTGAGCTTGATCTCCTCCTCGAGCTTAACACACTCATCGAGCCGGTGCGGTATCCGAAAGGATATAACTTTACCAAGCGAAGATCCTTATCGCATCGCCAAGCAGCAATGAATAGGGAAGGTATTGTAATGCTATGAATGACCCAGTATCGAATAATATCAGCAAAAGAACGTTCTCCTGTGCTTCCAGACATGCTGAGCTCCACATATTCATGTACAGTAAAAGGGGGATCGATTCTGTGAAAGATGAGATCAGTAAATGTCAATTCACTGAAACTTTTTTGTGAGATCGTCAATATTGTACCGAAGGCGTCTTTAGAGTATACCGAATCAGTATCCCTCCCAGGGGAGAAAGGTAAATGCATTTTTTATTAATGAATACCCGGTAGCTGTAGCAAAGGAAGAAAGCATTGACCCTTAGTCGGGAATGGTGAGCCACCCGGAAACCCTGTCTACCACCGAAAGAAGGAAAAAGAGGGCTAGCCGAAATGGAAGACTTGACTGCTACCTTACAACTCAGCCAGCAAGTAAACTACCTTAATCCCCTGCTGAAGTAAGAATTTTGAAGCTAAGGAGCAAGAGTCACTGTAGTGGCTACGGCCAGGGGTGCTAGTCCCATAACTAGGGCAGTTCGAGTTCTTTACAAGACAGATGGGAACTGTAGCTAACAAGTGTGCCCTGAGTGGAATCCTACTTATACTCTTTTTACTAGATTGGCAGGACGGGTTCAAAGTGCTTATCTTAGTAGCTAGGCTGCTAAGCCTAAATAATTACATAAATAGAGTTTAAATCCTTCGCGTATTAGGAACCATCCCGGCGTTGAGCTATGTGTATAGGACTTTTCTTGGGAAAATGCCATAAAGCCTATATCCTAGGTTGTGAACTGACTCCGAGAAGGAGAAATATTATTAAAAAAAATAGCTTTGTTAAGAAAAAAGCCATTGCGCTACTCGGGCTATAGTCAGGAACTTATCTGATAGTCTTCTCGCTACGCACCTCTATCCAATCAAGGCTTTCACTTCCATGTCCTTCCTTCTCTTAGAAAGAATTACTAAAGCTTTCGAAGTAAATCCACCCCCTGGCTAGCAGCAATAAAAATCTCCCTCACAGCGGAGTCTAGTCTTCTTTTCGAGATGAGCATGAGTGGTCAAGCCCTGCAATGAGATCATGCGCCCTAAGCCTGGGCTACTGTTGTGTGTTCCGATCCTTCAAATGAGAGCTTGTGACCATCGCAGTCTGCTTAATCTACTCTCTCTCTCTTCCTTCTTTATCGTTGCATCACAAGCTCGCACTTGACACGCTGATCGCACCGTAGATCAAGTTGTAACCGAAGTAGACCAAGAAGGGAGTGGAATCGCCTCGGGTTGGTTCGGACGACCCGCTCAAGGAAACTGCTGTTGTGTATCGAGGACTGGTGGAACATTTCCAGTCTCTGATGGCGTAGCTGATGTGTCATGCTAGGAAGCTGAGCTAGGGCATTCAAAGAAGAGTACGAGTTAGCAGTGCTGTCTCACCTTGTGCTTCTTGGCCTAGCTTTTGGCGGAATAACCACACTCCAACTCTCTAGCTGCATTACCGGTCTTAGCACTTTCCCTCTTTTCTCGCACGAGGCTAGAAAGATTGTTCCAGTCAGAGTGAATCGTCGAACCAAGAAAAAAGAAAGAACTTTCTTTCATTCCCTCGGATCACTGAACTTCACTTCAACACTGACTTTTACTTCGAATGAAACAATTTACTTATAGAAAGATTACTTATGCGCTTCAAGAATTGCTTTTCATTATCACCCTAGCGACTATCCAAAGAAGCTCTCTTCCTCCGATGAAGGGATTGACCATGAGCTTACAGTGCCTTGTAGAAAGCATAGCCTCATTGTTCACTCACTGATCTACGACTGATATAGGGCCTACTTGGCTCATAGAGACTCCGCCTAATAAGGAAGAGCTACTCTCTGAGGTTTAGTTGGTCAAAGCCTTAAAAGGACATCATTATGGGGTCGTCCTCCGCTATGAAAGCGAAAGAAGGACTACTCACCCTTTCGGCCTTAATGCGCGCATGTAGTCACGTTTTTTCTTTCTTTTGTCTTGGGTTCTATCGAAGACTTTTAGTTCATCTATTAAGTACATCTACAAGACGATGAAACTCTATATGCCATTAGATTAGTGGTTTCAATTTAATCAGATGTGAAAGGATATTCGTCCCTTCGTAGTGGAGCCCTCTCTTTTCGGTGGATAATTTATTTCTGACCAGTCAGTCGGATATTATTGTGATCTTATTCGTTGTGCCCAATGCTCCTCTTCTAGCGACTCGACACCAGAGACCCCGAAAGGGCGCCAAGACTTGACTATACGCCTGGGAAAGAATATGGGTCCTCCCTATCAATTGGCGAGGCCTCACGCAGTCCGCTTCTTTCTCCTGTAAAGTCGAACCCGGACCTTTCATCTACCAATCATTCCGGAAGCTAACAAAACAGGAACTCGAGATAGAGGAGGAGAACAACTTCCCTAATCGAATAAGGATAGAAGCCTTGACGCAGCTGGCAACTACTTAGGTTTCGGAAAGTTACCTAAGCCCACGGAGCGGTTTGGAACACTCGGCAAACTAAGCCGTAGTTAGGTTCGGAGTGAAAAACAGCTTTCCAAAGATCTGGGGATTCGTTTAGTTGTTGACTAAGACGGATATTCCGGAAAGCTATGAATGCTGGAAAGCTTGTCCCAGGTAGGGCCAGGAAAGTAGGGACTAGACAAAGTCTTACCCTCATGTTAGGCGTCTTTGTTAGCGAAGTGGCAGAAGTTTGGAGGTACAAGCTCGACGATAGGATAGGAGTCCTGTCTTGGAAGGAAGGTTTGGCACTTAGCTCATTGGATAGGACTACCGGTTTGCAGAGTTCATCACTTGGTTAGCAGAAAGCAGAGTTGGAGGTTGGCAATGCTGCACAGTCATAAGCAGTAAAACATAGAATTAGAATAGATGAGTGGAACTGTGAACTTATTCTTTATAGTCAATATGGCCAATTTGGGTACTAGTAAGTGACAGAATGAAATACCTTATCTACATCTTCAACTTCATTTTCTTTTCCTATAGGGAATCATAAAAGCAATGAAGTAAGTAAGTCTCCATTTACCCAGCGGGGCTAGCAACATTTACCACATCAACTACCGCTACGCCCCTTAGTCTCTTCCTTACTCTAGAACCTGGCTTGTCCAACGTGAATAGGATACCCTGCTTACAGCAGGCTTGCTTGGAGAAGGCTTGCAACAGGCACTTTCCACTCCCTTCAAATAAGGTATTTGAAAAGGATTGGCTGACAAGGAAGAAGGAAAATCACACTACCTAACCAACTGAGAGCAGAACAATTGACAAGGTTTGCAGCGGAGTTAGAGTTGTTCTTTTCGAATGCAAGCTTGTAAATGATAGGTGTAATTACTAATATATCTATCCGCATCTCTACCCGCATTATCGGAATAAAAATTCAATGGGTCTTGTATAAGGTTTGTCGTAGATAATTGGATTGAGCTCAAGTTTTCCTCTTTTACGTTTTCATAGTACCTTCTTAGACCTATGTATTGTGAGTAGTTTGATTTCCAGACAATATACCTAGCGTTTACACTTACCCCATATGGTTGCCTTTACTCTTTCTTTTTCTTTTTTTAGAACGTGCTTCGCGAAAAAAGAAAATACATGCTACCATCCATAAATCTATTTTCTTCCCTATGAGTTCTAGTCTCAATAAGAATGCTAGTTCTTACTGTTCATATATTATGATATGAATATACCACACCAATTCGTTATGTATGGATGATGAGATTCCATTGATAGAGAGCGAATTCCAATAGACTTATTGGAGGGTCCCATTGGCATGCATCCAGTAGGAATTGAACCTACGAATTCGCCAATGTTGAGTTGGGCGCTTTAACCATTCAGCCATGGATGCAAAGAGACTCAGCGAGTGAACTAGGTTTTGGTATTCCTTCTCGAGCTTCTATTTCTTCCTTTAAAGGAGATTCGAGAAAAAGATGGAATAGGAAGACGTGTTTCCAGAACGAACAAGATAGGGGTTGATAAGGGGGAGTTAGCAAAGTTAGACAAGATTGGAATGGGCATAGGAACATGTATTGATGTACCAGATCGGCTAATGCTCCCAGGTTGATGCGATGTATTCCACCAGTTGACTGAAGACTTGATTATTGGTATATCGATCGGTCCAGCACGGATTGAAATAGGAGCCGGTTCGACAGGAAGCTTTTGAAAACACAGTGCACCCAGGTAAATAAGGAACGAGATGAATACAGAGGTTAAACGAGCATCCCACACCCAAAAGGTGCCCCACATAGGTCTTCCCCGAAACCCCCAGTAACTAAGGTAAACAACGTAGAAAAAGCACCCATTTCTGTACCGGTTCCGGAAGAGCGAAGAAAAAAGGGGATGTTTTGTTAATAGGAAGAAGAAAGTGTTTATAGCCGTAGCGATATAAACAAGAATACTCATCCGAGCCGCAGGAACATGTACATACGGAATACGAGAATTTCCACCTTGTTGAAGATCTAGTGGTGCTACCCGAAGACTTAAATGAATAGCCATCGCTGTTAAGAACAACCGAGATCCAATGAGAATTTGCGCGTAGCTCCTGGTCTTTGACATCAAAAAAGAAGGTTGTAATAAAGAAAGGGACATGTGATAATTTTGTCCTAGCTAGTGAAACAAGAAAGACATGAATCTATATTCAATACGCAATCAAAGGATTTCTCACCCAAAAATCGAAGAATTCCCCTTGCTTTTCTTTTCGCTCCGCTCGTGCGTGGCACTCCTTGCTCGCGGAGCTACATACCGGAAAAAAAGAAAGAAGAAAAAAAACTATTTCTTGGCAACTTGGACAACATTAGGCTATGGATTTAGCGGAGAAAGAGGTCGTAGTTGTCAATAGCTCAACATACGCGGACATAGGGAAGACTTGCCCGAGTCCCATCCCTTTGGATTTTATTTAAATAGGAGTTTAAGGTAAGCTCTGAAAAAGCCATTCCTCTTGCGTTAAAGAATAGGATCCCCCTCATAAAGTTGGCTTAAGATGTTTTCAGGACGGAAGCCATCTTGCACTAATGCGGCTTCCACCCTTTTTTCTATGAGCGTTTGTTTTAGTCACCATAGACACGAATTGGCGCATGTCTGCCCAACTGTGTCTACCGATGAAAGACAAGTTCAATCGGCTCGCAAGCTCCCTTTCTCTGAGGACGTCCGGGAGCAAAGGCGGATCCTGGAGAATGAATACTTATTTCCAACAGGTAAAAATAGAATGCAACATGACCTTTGCTGCTACTATTATTGTGCACCCACATAGATCCACAACTATTCCTATTCCAGATCTTAATCTGACATGAGCCATGAGGCTATGAGAGAAACGAAACCAGCTTCAATTACCATCGAACCTTTATTTAGTTTAGTTGGGCAATCCAAAAGGGAGAGTGTATGGTTCCTCAATCTTGGCTTGGGAAAATAAGGAAGATTCTTTTTTTGGAATAAAGACTAAAGAAGAATGCGGTGCATACACCGAGCTAAGGACTAGAATTCCATTCCCGATCCTCAATAAGAATTGGTATAATCGATCAGGACGATAAGTAGCGGATGCGGACGAGCGGACGATTGCCCGTCCTTTCAAGTAGTGGTAGTGGAGATCTCAGGTAGGAGAGCTAGGGGAAAGAGGCAGTTGCTTTTGCCCTTCTCTTTTCGTGGATCTAGGACCCCGGTGAAGTTGTTGAGATTCAGGGTTGAAAGTCCTTGTGTAGACTCCACCAGTTAGAGTTGCAACTCCTCAAGCAGAAGTCATTGAGAACGTCTCTTTCTTTGGCCCCTCTTTTGGATTGAGGAGCGGATCATCATGAGTCAGTCCTTGACTCCAGTACCACCATGCTTCTTCTCTTTTTGTCACGGGTGGAGTTGTGGCCCTTAGATAGATACTCCAAGCCTCGCTCTGTGCTGAAGACAGAATCTCTTATCGGCTGAGGAAATAGGTAGCCTGTAAGCCCACCCATTCTTCCTTTCCGACCTTAGCTTAGCTGCTCACGCCAATGCTCATGGGTATGGGGCCATAACTGCTGCTACTGTTATACTCCCACTCTCGAAGAGAGTCCTACTGCCGGCGAATCTACTGAAAGGTAGTCCTACTGAGGTGAGGAAAAATTTCTCTGTGGATTCGACCTGAGAGACTTCCTTCACCCAATCCGCTTCGATGATCTACTCCCATTTATCTACGACAAACCTTATCAGTACTTTCAACCCTGGGATCCCAACAACCATCGATGAGCTATCGAGCTAGGAGCCAAAAAGAAAGAGAATCAGCTCTCGGGTAAGCAGCATTTAAGGCAGCTATTCTGACTTCTAACTTCCAAGGAGATTTCATGAAGGGTAAGGGTCAAGAAAGGTCCTCAACGGCGATAACTACCGAAAGAGATAGTATCAACCCATATGAACGAACGAAAACTCTCCCATTAAGGCTGCTAGTTTCTCTAGTTTCTGGAGACCAATAAAATGGAATTCCAAAACCAACTCCAAGATGATCATAGATCACCCTTGACACCATCCATGAGCCTTCGAGCTATGAACAGCCAAAAGGACAAGCAGCCCTTTGAGGCATTTCCACTGGGTGTCGTAGAAAGAGAAAGCATAGCTACCACTGACTCTGCCGTGGAATCAAAGACTGACTCACCACTTCGAATTGAGGTTTTACTTAACTGAAAGGTGCTTCCTCAACCAGATAATTAGGACCTACCAATCGATTGGCTTGTCAGGAATGGGGATCAACCCAATATCCATTTACCGGATAGTCTTTCTTAGCAGCTAGTAATCTACGATCCTACACTTGAAGCTTTCAGAGAGTCCTACTGTCGGCGAATCTTCTTCCTCAATGAGAGGATGCCTGAAAGCTGCTGTACCAATAAGTGAAAGAGCGGAACCAAGAAAGCAAGCCTTTGAATCTCAACCCCACCCGAGGCATTTGATCGAATAGCTGAACTAGAGTTAGGAACGAAGGAAGAGAAAACTGACCCCAACCCGAGAGAGCTAGGGAAATAAATTCGAATTGGCTCTGCATCCTCTGGAACTAAAGAAGTTGCGAGGTCTTGATTTCATATAGAATCTGCATATGAAATTAGAACCGGGGCTACCCTAGGATCGTGATTTGATCATCATTAGGTGGTGAGAAAGCACGCTTTATGACGAAAGGCGCTAGACGGACTAACGGCAAGCGATCAAGACACCAGTCTGCCCTCTAATAGAGGGTGCTACGGAAGAAATTAGGAACTGAACTTAGGTTTAGCAGTGCTTATCACTCAGGACGGCCAGACTCCAGTCGTCCAGTTTACTGGAAGACTTGCTGAGGAGCGTAGTCCAACTTAAGAGGAAACCTATAAAAAGGATGTGAATCGGCCGGAAGGGGGGAAGTAACTATTCGAAGTTGTGTATGGTAAGAGGACTAACAATAAGGGGGAAGCGATCAAAGCTTTGGTTTAGGGCCCACTTGGCGAAAGCAGAGATCTTTCTAGTGATTCAGTTCCCGGAAGGCTAAAAAGAAAAAACCTCTTTTCTTCCTTTCTTACTGATGTAAGAGTCAAACTGGAAATTCAGACTCTTGTTATTGACTCTGCTACAGGTATTTTCTCCCCCTTACGCTTACAACATAGGGGGCTGCTTACTTTGGTGCATCGAAGAATAGGTTATTTTTCACTTATTTCTTCTCTTCGTTCTCCATCTAAGTCCCTTATTGTTCAAACTGCAAACTCCGAACAATTCCCTCTAGCTAGTCTTGGTACTCTCTCTCGTTATAATCGAATATCTTATGCTCTTTTTTATCTTCCTGCTCTCTCAGTGAATCCTCTTTCCGACCTGAGAAAGATGCAATCATTCACTTCTCTCCTACCTCCTGTCTTGTACAGGATCATGTGAGAGGCCCTATGGAGTAAAGGGAAGTGCAGATCTGGAGTGTTTGGACGAGAAAGAAAGGCTTTGCAGCAAGCTGAGTTGTACCGAAATTTCATTTTCCGGGCATACGAGAAAAGAGTCCAGCCGAGCATATTTGTTTGCGAGTTTCTTGATCCCGGAAATCTTGTACTCAGAGTCACGGATAAAGTATACTATCCAGGGACGGAGTGAATGACCCCCCGTTCTTTCTAGTGGGTTTTTCCCGTCCCTTTTGGGACCATTCACCCTTTTCCCAACCAAGCATAGGTAGAACCCCTCTTTCCCATACACAACGACGGTTCCAAGCAAGATGAGTAGTTTATAGTCGACTCAATATCGACGAAATCCCCCATTTGATCTCTTTAGTACCGATTGTCTTGTAGTGCACCCTTCATCGAAAGAGTAGGCGGTTGAAAGACCCATCTCTGAATAAAGCCTTTAGGTTGGGAGATATCAAAGGGGAACCTCGCCTAGCTGTCCCTGTATTATTCAACTCATCTATCCACTTATCTTGTCCAAAGCAGAAGGATTTTCGGTTACCTTTCTTTCGAAGGTAATCCGCCAGTCTCTAGACTGGAAAAGATTCAATCCACTTGTTGGCCTCCTTTTCTAGGTCGGTCATCTGTTCAATCCGTTGTTCTTCTGTCTGAGGTAAAGGCGAATTCCTTGTATACGGTCGAGCTGGCTTGGCTGGTACATCAAGCATATCGGCATATTCTTTGTTCGGTGTGGTACACATATCTGTCAATGTCAATCAAGTAATAGAATTCATTCCCGCTGTCTGTAATACCCTATGCCTCTTACTTGCTTTACTTTCTCGCTGTCTGGCTTAAGGACAGACTAGACTGACTTTCTTGCTGGCTGGCATTCCTCGTCATCAATTCAGCCTTAGGTCAATCAGTCCAGTCGCTATCTTCTTTTCTCCCGCTCAAGTGGCTGCTTGCCTCTTTCTTTCCCTAGGGGAAGTTCTTGTATGGCTTGAAGCAGTCCTTTCCCATTCAACCCAGGACAGGAAACCCCAGAAGGAAAAAGCAAGGTCTTGAAAGTCTTTTGTATGCACGAGACGCACAAAAAAGGTAGCAAATGGAAAGGAAAGGACCAAGAAAAGGGTGGTCAAATAACTCACTTGATGCAGGCAATCTTGAAAATCAGCAATACCTTGAGGTCACTAGGACAATTGGTTTCAGAAACGTGTTTTGATCACATTCAAATTTCCCATTAATATCGAGGGCTGACTTCCTAGACTAGAACTGAAACTGATTAATTGATCCCAAAAACATTTCCTATCTCCATCTTTATTGAAACTATAGATGAAAGAGGCAGAGAAGAGCCCATCAGACTTAGAGATGTGACAATGGATAGCTTGAGCTGTAATGGAATTGACTGTTACATCCAAGCTATCTTTCCAAAGTAACCAAATTCTACCAAGGTGAGAGGCAATGGATATTGTGCAAGAAGGACCAGTTTGGAAAAATGAAAGGAACTATAAACTATAGAAGGCACTTTTTGGTATTTGTTGACCCTTGTTTCAACAAGACAAAGAAGGTCAATGTGGAGCCTTGAGATCAGTTGCCTAACACTATTTTTTTTAGGGGATTACCATACCCCTTGTGTTCCAGACAAGAAGTTTAAGCATTAGGCTAAAATAGGAGGGTAATTACCGACCTCCAGCCCCTCAATGCCAACCAAAAGCTCATAGAAATGAGTTAAAACTACTTACTAGTAGAGTAGTAGAGGCGCATGGGAAGGAGAGCAATTCCAACTGTTTCCTATGGTGACAAATTCTATTGGGAGATTCTCACCAAAAGTGGAAAGGGGGGTTCTACCCATGGATCAGCTAACGCAGTTTAGATACTAAAGTAATCTCACCAGATTACGTCCCGAGACGATAGGCGACCTACATTTCCTTATAGGTACAAACCACCGGTTGAACTTCTCTTCGTCAGAATAAGGGAGCTCACTTCACAAACCCAAAGCGTCAAACTCACCTCGATTTAGCAATTACACGTCCAGTCCAGGAGTTGCAGAAGGGATAGAAGGATCTAGGCAAGTAAAGAACTTGCTTTGCTAATATCACTCTTCATAGGATCACTCGCCTTAAGGCTCTCTCAGTGAAATTCCAAAAACAGATTATGGAATTAAATTGATGAGAACTGTCTTGTCAGAAAAGCAAATCTCAGTAGTTCCAGAGATGGATCGCCTTGGCTACAAGGCTCACTCACTCCCTTGCTTTAGACGTATAGAAGGAGTACTTCTCACGAAATGACTTGCAAGTGGCACTGAGAAAGAGAAAGAAGAATGAGTGAGGAACTCAATTACATCGAGCCTCGGAAGGGATCTAGATTGAATGAATGCGCATAACTCGTACTCGCTTGTACCACCTTGTGCGAATGAGTCAACCACGGAAAAGAGACTTTCACCATAGTGAGTGATATGCTCAAATCTCCGCTTTGACTTTCGCCTTTGAATCCTTTAGTGTTTAGCTTAGCTGTCGGGTGATAAATTTTCTATTTGATTTGGGCTTTCGACTTGGAATGAAAATGTTGGTATAGCTGTTTACTAGCATTAGTCAGGGTGCGCTTCAATAAAAAGCGTAAGTAAGGAAATGCCGGAGTTCCCACTCATCTTAGTTTGAGAGCCCTATTACTAATACTAAACTTTCTACGCGAATTCAAGTAAAAAGAAGGGATTCACTATGCGTGTAGATTGAACGAGGTTCATCAAGCCGGTTCCATGGTTCAGTTCGAGCTTGGGGAAATCTCATAATGGTTGAAGAGGTCTGGTGTGAGTGACCAAGCCGTAAAGAAAGTAGAGAAAGAGGGTTCACTCTAACGAATTGAGAAGCTCAGTTTGAAGTCAAGTATAGATCCCACCCTGAACATGGGCCGGGGATTGGCTGCCTGTGGCTTTCTTTTCCTCCTTTCTGTATGTATCGGATGTCCGGAAGTTGTATATTCATATATCAGCCTTAAGTTTAGATATCTTTCATTGCGACTGGTTTTCATGCAGAATGATCCTGGTTCGTTTAATCCCGTGGTTCCTTTCGTGTTCGCGAAGTGCGCTATAGTACGGATGTTTGGGGCTCGCTGTGGAATGAGCTAGTGGTGCTGCATATGAAGTTTCTGATTCATACTGACCTCCCTGCTCAAGGGCTGACGTTTGCCCCATATGTCGAAAGGCAGGAGATCAAAGTAAAGGCTGGTGAAAATGGTCAGTCTGGTCGATGCAAGGCTCACGTTCGATTCCTTTTCAAGGTCGTGTACATCGATCTGCTCCTCGATCTAGGGACTAAAGCTGGAGTAAAAATCGTTATTCTTTCCCTTTCTTCAGTAGAATCCCCAGTCCCAAACGCCTACTCAAAACTAAGAGGGGGTAGCCGACAAGAAGAATGAAATCCGAAAGGGCCCAATAAAACTTCCTTGAAGTAATAAATAAATGGACGGACTGATATTCTAACTCCCGATGCAGGAGTAGGAATCTAAATGAGGAGGAGGGTTTCAAAAGGCATTGAACTCTCAATCGAATGAATCGTCACATTCGTCATGATAAACTTTATACGGAACGGAGCCCTATCGCTCGGTTAGATAAGATAGTTCCACCCCAGAACTCAAACTAATAATTCACGATCCTAACTAAGATGTTTTTGTTCTTTCATGCCTGGACTCATCAAAATCTTTCTCTCGTGCAGGGATTTCTCTCTGCAGCTACAGATGGAGCTCCGCCTTTACCTTTCAGGCTTCGTTACACTCATCTTTCTCTCGCTCTCATCTCTGCCTTTCATCCACATCGATACCACCGATCTCTTTTCCCACTCGTTAGGGCAGCGTTTATATAGCTAAAAGCTCAATTTGAGGCTGTTTTCCGAATCGTGTGCTGAAGCAAGGTAGTTCCCTTTTTTCAGGGGAGCTAGGCAGGTAAGGTTAGTAATAGCACATCAGAAAGATAGGCCAGGATAAACGATATCAATAACTCTAATAGAATCCTGTCCATCCATTGTAGGCCCCATGCACGCAATGGTCTCATCTTCAAGCATATGTAATCAACAGCTAGGATCAACCTAAATTAGCCAACAGATTCAAGGGCATTCTTGTCCCATCCCTTCACAAGTTGCACCTCTCAAACCCCTACAACAAACTTTCAGTTACAAGGGCACTTTGGTCTTTTCAGTGTCCCATTTCCCGTCACTTTCCCACAATTGACTTAAGAGACTCTGCAACTCACCACTCTCTCTGGTTCTTGTGGGTGGTTTTCTTTGGGATAAGAGATAAGAGAGAGAGAAGAAAGATAAGAACCGATCAAAGAATTAAGTGAAAGAAACCACAGCAAGAGAAGATGCCGATTTCAATCCTTGAAGCGGCAGGCCATGAGGAAGATGAACATTCTCATATTCATTCTGTGCGTCTTTATCTCGTTGAAGAACAAAAATGCAGAGACCAAGAAAGGCATGGGAGTGAAGGGGCATTGCTTGGGTCGAGCCTTTTCATAAAGAAGAATAAATAAATAGTGCATCGTATGTAGTAGTAGCGAGCAGTTCCTTCCCAGATCGAGAAGCTTGAGCAAGAAATTTTCCATACAGATAGAGGCGCTTATAGCCTTGCCTCTGGCTTTGCCTCCTTATCCACTACGGGTACGGGTGAATCTATTCGATCCGGAATTTCACTATCCCTAAAAAAATGGCTTTTCTTATTAGAATGTGGGTGCGTACTGCTCTTTTTGACTAGTCTGACTTCTTATCGGTTGTGGCTGATTGTGAGCTGGTGCGCGTAACTGCGAGACGATTAGGTTCGCCCGTGACGCTTTTGGTCGGTGCCCCAGATCCTTACGAGCGGAGGATTCAAAAATCCGCTACATCCAATCTTCCTTGAGAGCTGGGTAACAAAAATTCCAGTCGCAAATGAAGAAGAGCTCAAAGTATTCGTTCCCATCGGATTCTCTAATTAAGATATAGCAGTCAACAATCAAGAAATCATCAACTATTTCCGGGGATGAGCCCTATGGCTAATTCGTTCGGCTATTCTATGTTGTAAGGATCAACTTAGGCTTAAGCTAGAGCTGCTCCTTCTATCACATCGGATTCTAGTAAAGAGATGGGCCTTCTCGTCTGATCTCTGCATCAACAGGAATGCGGGAAAAGCTTCTTCTTCCCTAGCAGCCTTAAGCCCGTAAGCTACTTCCTTTAGTTGAACTGGTGGCTATATAGGTGAAAGATTATGTGGATCGTCCCGGGAAAAGCGCGAATGCGGAAGCGCGGTATAATTAAAAATAAATGCGGAATTTAAACATGCTTTTAAATTAAAACACGTTTCAAAGGGTGTGCCTTTGAAATTTCCCGGGCGTTCGGTGTATCTCATGAACGAATAACATAAAATAAATCATGGAGGCCATAGGGTTGGAAAATAAAAGAGGACGAAAAACATAAACGAGACCTACCCGTTGTCGTTTTCGTCTTCAACGGCTACACGCGTTGTTCCCCGTTTTGCACCAAGATCTCGTTCTTGAGACCCTCCAAATCGTGACACACGATCCACCCACGTATCTTGCACGTCGTGCTAGCAACGAACAAGTGTATAATTTTGGAGTGGATGAATCAATAACACATTATCAATTAATGGTATTGATTCATCAAGATTCTAATGTTCCAAGAACAAAAGAATCAAGAAAATGATTTCCTTGAGAGAGAGAGAGGGCGGACGAGAGAGATGGGAGAGAGAGATCCGTGTGTGTGTGTTGTAGTGTGTGTGTTGGAGATTCATCATCATGTAAATTGTAGGATGCTAGGGGTTTATATAGAAGAGGAGTTTTAATCCTCTTTAAACTCCTCTTTTAAGAACTCTAATTTGACTAGGATTTTGACCTAGTCAAAGTCCTAGTCAAACTAGTGTTTTGACCTAGTCAAAACGATCCTAGCCATCCATCTCTCCCATTAATCTCAACCGTTGATTTGATTTAATTTAATTTAATGGAAATATTTAAAACCTATTTAAATATTTCCAAGAGGCTAAAATAAATATAAATATTATTTAAGCCCATTAAATAAATTCCTTTTGATAAATCCAATTTATCAATTTAATTCCTTCTATCAAAATAGAAAGAATTATTTCTCCAAGAAAAATAAAGGTCCCGATTAAATCTAATTTAATCATTCCTTCACTCCAATATTTAATTCCAAATTAAATATTTAATTGTGTGTGGATAGTGTGTGACTCTTTAGGTTCACCATTCAGCTAGACTTGGTCGGATTCCTAGAATCCGTCCGTTACCATGGGTGGCCATCTAGCAACGGTCCATGGCACTAGAGACTAGGTGAAATATTCAGGGATGAACATTTAGGCTCTAACAGTACGCTTGTCCTTCTGTCTTCGGTCTCATCACTTAGAGTCTAGGGCACGGAAAATGCAGGTACCCATTTTGGACCTAAGTGTCGGTCTGTCCTCACTAAACGCCGCAAGGGAATCCTTCCCTTCTGTTCAGTCACTGTGGCCACAGTTTTAGGGACAAGACCTAGAGTATACATGAGACTCAACTGCCAAAACCTATTGACAGGAGACAGATCCTTTCTTGGAAACTACTGTCACTTTGCACACCAGAACTGCACTAGACATGGCTTATGACTACCAAAGAGAATTCTGGCAATCTCTCACCATACCTAAGATACAGCCCTGATGTACAGGTAAACTCAGCAATTCCTCAAGTCAAAGGACTTGACCTGTACCGTTGGAACCGGGAATACTCGTCATACCTTGCAGACCATACTCAAGGTCCTCCGTAAGACGGTTCCCGCGAGTCACCTCAGTCAGCTGCGTCCTCGCATGCTAACCCACTAACACTGCTTAGACGATCCTCGTCACCCGTCGATGAAACACGACAGCAGATGCTTAGTGCAAGTCTCAAATGGAATCCCGGTACCCATTTTCGGGATTCCTTGACTTGGAGATTTCCGGACTGATTCGGGAAGACTGATTCCATGGACCTACCTCCAAGCGTAGTCCCAGTCCCTGAAATTGATTCTCAGTCCGTGGGCTTTGTTTGCGTAGTGAACAGATATGGATAAATAGGTGCAAGTGAACACAAACAAAGTAATGCCAAATGAAAATTCACTTCTTTATTCATTAATGATTTATCAAAACACCTATAATTGTCTAGACATAGGTTACATATACCCGCCAAAATTGGCTTACATGGTCACCTATTCTAACAATCTCCCACTTGACCTTTAAAGCCAATCACCCATATGCCTAATCCCCATCTTCTCAAGATGTTGCGTATGAGCACTTTGCGACATAGGCTTTGTCAGCGGGTCTGCTGTGTTGTCTGCTGAGTTGACTCGGTCCATCCGAACGTCACCTCTTCCTACCATTTCTCTAAGAAGATGGTAGCGTCTAAGAATGTGTTTGGAACGGTGGTGAGATCTCGGTTCCTTCGCTTGCGCTATTGCACCGTTGTTATCACAGAAGATGACAACGGGCTCGGCGATGCTAGGCACCACACCCAACTCTTGGATGTAGTTTCTCATCCAAACCGCTTCCTTGGCAGCTTCTGAAGCCGCTATGTATTCAGCCTCAGTGGTGGAGTCAGCAGTGGTTGCTTGCTTGGAACTTTTCCAAGTCACCACTCCTCCGTTGAGTTTGAATACATACCCTGATTGAGACTTGGCATCATCGTCATCAGACTGGAAGCTAGCGTCGCTAAAGCCTTCCAGAATTAGTTTTCCATTGCCATAGACTAAGAACATTTCCTTAGTCCTCCTTAGGTACTTAAGGATGCCCTTAACTGCATTCCAATGTGCCTCTCCTGCACAGGACTGATATCTGCTTGTCACGCTCAAAGCGTATGCAATGTCAGGCCTGGTGCAGTGGACCGCATATTGGATGCTACCTACGGCAGACGCATAGGGGATGACTTTCATCTTTTCAAGTTCCTCATCAGTCTGCGGGGACTGTTTCTTGGACAACTTGATCCCATGCCTCATAGGAAGGAACCCTCGTTTGGAGTTGTCCATTCGATATCTCTTTAGGACTTTCTCCACATACGAGTTTTGGGTGAGCCCTAACATCCTTTTAGATCTGTCCCTGACAATCTGGATGCCTAGGATGTAGGATGCTTCACCCAAGTCCTTCATGGAAAACTTGGTTGACAGCCATGCTTTCGTGTTTCCTAACATTCTGACGTCATTTCCAATGAGCAGAATGTCATCCACGTAAAGCACTAGGAACACTATGGAGCTCCCACTGACCTTCTTGTATACACAAGGGTCGGATTCGTTTTTGATGAAGTCATAACCCCGTATTACCTCATCAAATCGAATGTTCCAACTCCGGGAAGCTTGTTTGAGGCCATAGATGGACTTCTGGAGACGACAGACCTTCTGTTCTTCTCCAGTGACCGTGAAACCCTCCGGCTGATCCATATAGATCTCTTCTTCAACGAAACCGTTGAGGAAGGCCGTTTTCACGTCCATCTGCCATATTTCATAGTCATACCATGCTGCTATGGCAAGCAGGATCCGAATGGATTTAGCCATGGCTACTGGCGAGTAGGTATCCTCAAAATCGACCCCGGGTCGTTGAGTGTATCCCTTAGCTACAAGCCTAGCCTTGAAGGTAGTGACCTCTCCATCAACGCCGAGTTTGCGCTTGTAGACCCACTTACAGCCCACTGGCTTAACACCTTTCGGTGGATCTACAAGTCTCCAAACTTGGTTCTCGCTCATGGAGTCCATTTCGGTTTTCATGGCCTCAAGCCATTTCCCAGAGTCGATGTCTGACATCGCTTCCCCGTATGTCTTAGGATCGTTATCCAGAAGATCGGTCGCACCTAGAAATCCATATCTCACTGGAGGTCTGGATTCTCTAGTGGACCTTCGGAGAACGGGAACGTTAGTGGTAACTGTGGGCGCTGACTGTATCGGAGCCGGCGGTTCAGGGCCGGGGCTGGCCTGCCTTGAGGTTGTCCTTCATGCCTAGCATGTTGGACTTCTCTAGGTAGGTCAGTCCTCCTAGTGTCTATCCTGAATCCTCTAGGTGAGGTTTCCGCGACTGTTTCTGATGACTGAGTTCCATCACTTGATTCCTCAAGGATCAGCTCATCAGGTTGGATATCCTCCGGGAAGCCTTGCTCCAAGAATACTGCATTCCTTGAAACAAATACCTTTTGTTCCAAAGGGATCATAAAAGTAATAACCCGCAGTTTCTTTAGGGTATCCAACGAACCTGCATAGGCTAGATCTGGATTCTAGCTTATCTCCCACTAACCTCTTGACGTATGCGGGGCTACCCCACACTTTCAAGTAGTTGTAGGATGCAGGCTTGCCGTGCCATATCTCATATGGCGTTTGGGTCACTACACTAGTAGGCGCCAAATTCAATAACTTGGCTGCCGTTTCTAATGCATAACCCCAAAACGATAGGGGCAATTTGGTAAAACTCATCATGGAACGAACCATGTCCAACAGGGTTCGGTTCCTCCTTTCAGAGACGCCATTTAACTGTGGTGTTCCGGGAGGTGTCCATTCTGATATTATACCATGTTCCTTTAGATAATCTAGGAATTCGGCACTAAGGTATTCACCGCCTCGGTCTGACCGTAGGACTTTAATTTTGCAGTTGGTTTGATTCTCCACTTCAAGTCTGAATTCTTTAAACCTCTCAAGAGCTTCAGACTTGTACCTCATTAGGTAAACATAACCATACCGTGAATGATCATCGGTGAAGGTTATGAAGTAGGAGAACCCACCTCGGGCCTGCGTCCTTAGTGGTCCACACACGTCTGTATGGACCAAGTCCAACAGACCTGTGGCAAGCCTGCTTTGTCCTACAAAGGGCTTCTTGGTCATTTTCCCTCTTAGACAAGATTCACAAGTTGGTAGATCACTCAAGTCCCCAACCTCTAGGTTCTTTGAGTCTACCAACCTTTTCATCCTATCTTGGGATATGTGACCTAGCCTAGCGTGCCACAGACGTGCGTTCCCGTTATTATCTAATTTCCGTTTGTGTTGAGCGTTAAGAACGAAATTCGTTTGTTGCAAGATATAGAGCCCATTATGTAATGTACCAAGTAGATGAGCAATTCCACACCTCATCAAATAAAAGCAATTTTTATTGATTTTAAACTCATAACCATTATTGTCTAACAATGGAATGGAAATGATGTTTTTAATCATACTGGGTACAAAATAAACTTGCTCTAATTCTATGCTAATGGTATCACTAATAACTAAAGTGGCGGATCCTACTGCTTCTGCCGAGATGGCCTTGCCATTTCCGAGCTTCAGGATCATGTCCCCGCTACTTAGTTTTCTGCTTCTTTTCAACACCTGCAGATCATTGCAAATGTGAGCTCCACAGCCGGTATCCAATACCCAAGAGGCAGAATTAGTGACCATGTTAACCTCAATCACAAATATACCTTGGTTTGAGAAGAGTTTGGGGCACTCTCTCTTCCAATGCCCTTTCTCACGGCAGTTGATACATATGTCATATGCCTTCGACTGTTGCTTGGAGACAACCTTTCCCTTTCCTTTGCCTTTCCCCTCTTTGGCAATGGGAACACTCTGAGTGTTCGTAGCTGCTATGACTGCCTTTCCCTTCCCTTTCTTCCTTTTCCAACGTCCGGCGCCCTTGCCTTTCGTCTTGGAAGTAGAAGCACCTCCAAACAATACCGAAGGCGTGGACTTCTTAGTCGTTGCCTCGTATTGCACCAACATATTGATCAACTCATGAATACCCTTCTCAAGTGCATTCATGTTGAAGTTGACAATAAATTGATCAAAGGAGGGTGGGAGTGACTGAAGGATCACATCTATGTACGTTTCGTTATCGAGACCTGCCTTTAGGTCCTCGAGCTTTTCCACTAGGGTAAGCATTTTAACCCCATGCTCTTGTACAGAGGATCCTTCTGTCATTTTAGTTCCAAAGAACGCCTTGGTCGCGACATACCTAGTATGCCGGTCCGGGACTGCATAGCAATCCTTAAGGCGAGCCATTATGGAAGGGACATCGTCTAGCCTTTCATATTGCTTTTGAATCTCATTGGTCATCGAAGCAAGTATGATGCTACGAACCTTCCGGTTATCCTTATGCCAAGTCTCGAACGTCTCACGTTCCTCTGGCGTGGATCCTTCCGGTAAGGTCCTAGGGAGAGGCTCGTCCATGACGTAGCCTTGGTTCTCATAATCCAGGACTATCCTGAGATTGCGCAACCAGTCGTTGTAGTTGGTTCCATTAAATTTATTTGTCTCAAGAATGGTTGAAAGTGGGTTCTTAGACATTTTAAAATCTACATGTTGAAAAACAACGCGCGATCAGCAGAAAGTAAAGACGGTGGTTTGATAAAAATAATTAAATGCTTGGTCTTTAGTCATTTAATCCTCCCACTATTTATACGAAAACACGGTACTCTCAAACGTAGTTTTCGGGAAATCCTTTCCTAGTGGGCTTGGGATCCACAGCGATTTTTCCCATACCCCGCTTTTACGATTCGCATGGAAAAGATCCTGTGGGAGGTATTCCATACCATTCTCGTTCCACGAGATTCCCAAGATTATTGCCTCACCCTTTTGCATGATCCCGAGGACTCCAAGCGAATCATGCTAATTAGGCGTTAGACCCGACCCAATCGACCGAGCCATGGACCCACTAGTACCCCCACGACTCGTGAGACAGGTAGCAGCAGCCCATTTTTTGTTCATGACATAGTGCAGCTTCCTTTAAGTACAATAACGTGCCACGACTCGTGAGACCACGCTATTGACCTAAAACAGCTTCCTCACTATGCCACGGATTGGAAGGCATGGACGAACTCCTAGAGTTCATGTCCACTTTATCTAGGGTCTAATATTTCAACATTGGTCCAACCAATGTGAGAGTAGTGAATGACCGAGATCTCATAATATATCCATACATTCATCCATAATGCATAAATAAAATCCATCCATAGCAGTCATATGATAAATAAAAGCCATTCATCCATCATAATAACCACATGCAAAATTAAAGCCTAGCACGCCCCTGTTGGATGATCACAAGCCCGAATCCTATGCGATCCACTGAGCCCGCAGTGGATCTATGGTCAATCTAGGGTTGGTCCTATACTATTACAATAATAGTAACCCAATCATCATTCTGATGGGCCTTGGTCTCTTTTTCTCTTTCTTCACTTCATGGAAAACGCCAAGGGACCTCCGGTCTGGGCTCTCCATGTGGTCCTTCCTTCTTCTCCACCAATTACAAAAAAATGGAAACCTCACTCCTAGTCTACTCTCATTACATATAAAAAAATTAGAAACCCCAGCGAAACCCCGGGGGAGTACATAAGGAGGGAGGTAGAAAGCCTTATTATTCCAAGGCACTAGAAAGAGAGAAGGAGAAAGCAGTTTAAAGAGGCACACAGGCCCAACAGTAAATTAAACCATACATTCGGTCTAGGGCTCGTGATCATCCATTTCCATCCAACACACATAATTACATGATCCAATCACATAATCATAATATTCCAACAACACATGATTTCCAATCACATCAATCCAAGATGAAAATAAATGAACATGTGCGTAACGTGTGAAAAATAAAACACAAATATTGGTAATAAAATTTTTCTCGTTTTAGGAAAACCTTTCCTCATTATTTTAAGTAAAATAACCCCGGGATTCTAAATCCAATTTATTTTACTCCTAAAATAATGTCTTTAGGAATTTAGGCAAAATTGAACCCAAAAAAATGAATTTTCAGAATTAATTCAAAATTAAAACTGAAAATAAATTTAAAAATATAATAATAATGCTAGGGTTTCAAAAAACCCTAGCTGCAGCAGCCGCCGGCCGCCGCCACCGGCAGCAGCCGGCAGGCCGTGCGCGCAGGGCAGCAGGCCCAGCCTGCCGCCCCTGCGCGCGCAGGCACTGCCTGGCCGGGCGCGCGCGCGCAGGCCCCTTGCCTGCGTGCGCGCGCGCCTGGCCGGCAGCGCGCTGCGCGGCCTGGTGCTCCGGCAGGCCGACGCGCGCGCAGGCTCCTTTGCCTGTGCGCGCGCGCTGGCCTGCTGGCCACCGGCCGCGTCCCTGCGTCGCGCGCAGAGCGCGCGCGCAGACGCGCACTGGGCGTGCCTGCCGGGCGCGCGCGCGCAGACGCCTCCGTCTGCGTGCGCGCGCGCCTGGCGGCGCGCCTGGTGCCCGTCCGCGCGCGGGCTCCTCCGCCCGCCAGCCTTGCGCGCGCGCGCGCATGGGCGCGCCTGCCGGGCGCGCGCGCGCAGACACCTCTGTCTGCCCGCGCGCGCGCCTGGAGGCGTTTCCATGCGCGCACGCCCGCGCGCAGCCAACCCGGCTGCGCGCTGCCCCTGCGCGGCCGGCAGCGCGCGCGCGCGCAGGCTTCCCATGCCTGCGCGCGTCTGCCCTGCCGGCAGCGCTCGGCTGCGCGCGGCCAGCCTTCCCGGCTGGCCGGCTGTGACGTTTTTCTCGTTTTTCAGATTAATTCCCATCCCGATTCCCAAGAAAAACAGAAAATACCAATATTCAGCAATTCACACGAATTAAAAAGCAATAAAATAACATGCTTCAAGAATCAAGAAATTCAAGATTTAATTACAACATGCTATTTCACGTTTCATGCTTAAAACGCACATAAACCCTAGGCCTATACACCGAACCGGGCTCTGATACCACTGAAAGATTATGTGGATCGTCCCGGGAAAAGCGCGAATGCGGAAGCGCGGTATAATTAAAAATAAATGCGGAATTTAAACATGCTTTTAAATTAAAACACGTTTCAAAGGGTGTGCCTTTGAAATTTCCCGGGCGTTCGGTGTATCTCATGAACGAATAACATAAAATAAATCATGGAGGCCATAGGGTTGGAAAATAAAAGAGGACGAAAAACATAAACGAGACCTACCCGTTGTCGTTTTCGTCTTCAACGGCTACACGCGTTGTTCCCCGTTTTGCACCAAGATCTCGTTCTTGAGAACCTCCAAATCGTGACACACGATCCACCCACGTATCTTGCACGTCGTGCTAGCAACGAACAAGTGTATAATTTTGGAGTGGATGAATCAATAACACATTATCAATTAATGGTATTGATTCATCAAGATTCTAATGTTCCAAGAACAAAAGAATCAAGAAAATGATTTCCTTGAGAGAGAGAGAGGGCGGACGAGAGAGATGGGAGAGAGAGATCCGTGTGTGTGTGTTGTAGTGTGTGTGTGTTGGAGATTCATCATCATGTAAATTGTAGGATGCTAGGGGTTTATATAGAAGAGGAGTTTTAATCCTCTTTAAACTCCTCTTTTAAGAACTCTAATTTGACTAGGATTTTGACCTAGTCAAAGTCCTAGTCAAACTAGTGTTTTTGACCTAGTCAAAACGATCCTAGCCATCCATCTCTCCCATTAATCTCAACCGTTGATTTGATTTAATTTAATTTAATGGAAATATTTAAAACCTATTTAAATATTTCCAAGAGGCTAAAATAAATATAAATATTATTTAAGCCCATTAAATAAATTCCTTTGATAAATCCAATTTATCAATTTAATTCCTTCTATCAAAATAGAAAGAATTATTTCTCCAAGAAAAATAAAGGTCCCGATTAAATCTAATTTAATCATTCCTTCACTCCAATATTTAATTCCAAATTAAATATTTAATTGTGTGTGGATAGTGTGTGACTCTTTAGGTTCACCATTCAGCTAGACTTGGTCGGATTCCTAGAATCCGTCCGTTACCATGGGTGGCCATCTAGCAACGGTCCATGGCACTAGAGACTACGTGAAATATTCAGGGATGAACATTTAGGCTCTAACAGTACGCTTGTCCTTCTGTCTTCGGTCTCATCACTTAGAGTCTAGGGCACGGAAAATGCAGGTACCCATTTTGGACCTAAGTGTCGGTCTGTCCTCACTAAACGCCGCAAGGGAATCCTTCCCTTCTGTTCAGTCACTGTGGCCACAGTTTTAGGGACAAGACCTAGAGTATACATGAGACTCAACTGCCAAAACCTATTGACAGGAGACAGATCCTTTCTTGGAAACTACTGTCACTTTGCACACCAGAACTGCACTAGACATGGCTTATGACTACCAAAGAGAATTCTGGCAATCTCTCACCATATCTAAGATACAGCCCTGATGTACAGGTAAACTCAGCAATTCCTCAAGTCAAAGGACTTGACCTGTACCGTTGGAACCGGGAATACTCGTCATACCTTGCAGACCATACTCAAGGTCCTCCGTAAGACGGTTCCCGCGAGTCACCTCAGTCAGCTGCGTCCTCGCATGCTAACCCACTAACACTGCTTAGACGATCCTCGTCACCCGTCGATGAAACACGACAGCAGATGCTTAGTGCAAGTCTCAAATGGAATCCCGGTACCCATTTTCGGGATTCCTTGACTTGGAGATTTCCGGACTGATTCGGGAAGACTGATTCCATGGACCTACCTCCAAGCGTAGTCCCAGTCCCCGAAATTGATTCTCAGTCCGTGGGCTTTGTTTGCGTAGTGAACAGATATGGATAAATAGGTGCAAGTGAACACAAACAAAGTAATGCCAAATGAAAATTCACTTCTTTATTCATTAATGATTTATCAAAACACCTATAATTGTCTAGACATAGGTTACATATACCCGCCAAAATTGGCTTACATGGTCACCTATTCTAACAGGTGTGACTTCTCTTGGTCAAGTCTAAAGGTCTAAGGGGAAGCCCTTTTCTTATTAGTATTAGAGGATGATCCTGAACCTACTACTATTGAATAATCCTGGTAGTCCAACTACAGAAAAGGTTCTTCCTCGAAAGATTGTTCCTTCGTTGACTAGAACGAGAAGTACCAGATGGGGGAGACCCGCTACTTCAACGAAATAGACTACCTCACTAAGATGGCTGTCAGCCCGAGACCAATTCAACCGTCTTTTGTTTTGCTGCTGCTGCTAATCCGCTTCCGGCTATTCAGCCAGCGGAACCTGATATGGAATCAGGAATAGGTTTTTTGTGTATCGACAGGGTCCAGGGGCGAGCAATGTCTCCGATGAGGAAATCAATAGAATTATTGATATAAAGCGACGTATTTTGAATCGAATGGGGCAATTAGATTGAAACCACTTCTGGGAACAAAGGGAAAACACACTAATTCGTGATTACCTTCTGCCTCCCCGGGTCTAAGTGAATTTTTATGAATCTATCTCTCTTTTTCGGAAGTCAATTGTTTCAAATCCACCTGGCTGAGTATAGCCCTTATGGTCTTGACCACTTCCCTACTTTGGATGGGACTGAGGAAAAAACCTGCGTTCGGTAAAGGCATGTGTCAGCGCAGATGAGTGATGTCGGTAGCCTACGAGACTAGTTTTTTCCCAGTGGGTTGAGGCGATCTCTTCCATTTCAATCAGAGCGGGCTTAACGAGTAAAATAGAGTTCCTAAGATCGGTAGTTCGGATATCGATATAGTGAGGTCAGAGGCAGGGAGACTAAGGACAGTGGTTGGCACAAGCCTCCCTCTCCTCGAGAAGGGAAAAGGTCCTTCTAGTGAGCAGTACGGAATGAATTGAACCGATGCTGAACGTGTAGGAAAATCAGCTTATTCAATAGAATAGTTGCGGAATCGTGCAAAGAGTCATTCTGTCTTGATGGCAGCTATCAAATCAAGCTCAGTTGCTTCCCCTTTGGGATATAGAGACTTTTCATCAAGGACGCTCAAGCCCTTTCCCTTTGGTCTCGCTATTTCATTTCTGGTTCTCTCTTTCAAGCTTCTTTCCACCCTATTCTCTGTTCTCTTGTAAGCTGTGATCGGAACTTCTTTCGCTTTCGTTAGATCTCTTGTTATCCCAGAACAGGAACTTCACCCTTTCCTGCTTCCTTAGGAACTTCGGGTTGACTTTCTTTTCCCGGATGTTGGACTCCGAAAAGGGGGGTGCCGGGCTCATACCTCTGCTAAACAACTGCTCTTCGATCCCCCTTCGCACAACCGTCAAAGTAATAGCTGCTGGCCTCGTTCTTATTGAGGATAGCACCACTAGAATGGTTGGAGCTCTTACTATCCCTAGAAGCTGATGTTGGTTGTTGGCCAGGCCAACTAGGCCCTTCCTTAAGAGGAAGAGGATGGTGAGTGCAGGAATTCGATCACTCTTGAAAAGAATAGAATGTAGGTCCGGGTCCCCAGGCAATGCAACGAAAGGTTTTTTGCTCAACAATTTGTGCTGTCTTGACTCATTTCACACAAACACAATCTAGATTTCCGGGTGTAGTCTTTGCTAGTAGAACTAGAGCCTTAATTACTGATTGTTAGACCTTCCCCTCGTGGCTATCTCGAAAGATATGATTGAATCATAATAAGTCACTTCGTTCTCCAGCCCAGAGTTCTGCCTTCTAGGTGCTAAGGTTGGCACTGGATCAACAATTACGTCATTTCAATCAATCTATGTTGTCCGCTATTTGCGGCATTCCCTTGCCTGTCTTTTTCGGGATCACCAAAAAAAGGTAGGGTAGACAGGTCGGTCAGAAACCATGGTCAGAATGAAAGATGCTATAAAATGTTCTTAAACAAATCAAGGCCTATATAAGGGTATTCACCTAACTGCCTAGCTTCCTATATTCCCGCTCGTTGGTTGGTTTGAAATTCTTTTTATTGAGACTATGCCTTTCATTCCATTCTTCGTCTCCCTAGTCGCAGTATTCTTGCTCAACAACCCAATATGAATTTTAGAGTGCCGTGCCGTCCTTCATTAAGAAGGGCATCGCCAAATAAGAAGCAAAAAGACTGACGATATAGTCATCACAGATGATTTATTTTACCTTCTTTCAAAGACGAGAAGTCTTTCACCGGGTAGCCCCCTATATGCATGTTAACTGGCCTAAAAAGGCCTGGAAATGGCCATAGGAAGAACACATTCATTTGGCAGTGGGGCTAAAGAGATAGAGAGAATCGGTCTTGAGAGATCTTTTATCTTCTTTCTTTTGGGATCATTCCGACTTCCTTAGTCACTCAGAGAGAGCAGCCTATTGAGTCAATTTCCCATTGGGGTTGGTTTAAGGAAAGATCGGGGAAGTTGCGAGTTTTTCACTATCCCGAATGCTTTGCTTCGTCCCGCACATGATTGGTGTATGTTTCTTTTAAAGCGTATACCTATGGATGGGGCTTCGATCAAGAAAGGCCTTTACGGCGCTTGATTGGGAAGCGCACTTTATTCTCGTTTGATTTGTCTTCGGCCACGGATAGATTTCTTTTGAAATTTCAGAATAATAAGCTATTGATCGAGAAGCTCTTTAAAAAAGAGTGCGTTGAAGCTTGGGTTGACGGGGTCGCTAGCGACTGTTCTATCTAGTTTTCACCGCTGGAAAGAAAGGATTGTTCTGTTCCAAGTCCCTTTTATCTTAACTCAACTAGTTCTTGGCCTTCATGACTCGGACGTAACAGAACGATATGAAAAGAGAGTTGATTGATATGCTGCTACGCTTCTCCAATCAAGAATAGAAGGGATCGCTACCGGTCATAGTTTTGATCCTTGCAGATTAGTCATTCCCCCGATTGGCTTGACACTCATGACCTGGGATTGAGCGCCTGTTATGAAAAAACGAATCATCCTTCTCCGCAGCCTTTCCCTGAGTAGACTAGCTCTACAGAGCCTTATTGCTTGGGAGACTGTCCCATAAATGGGAATAGGTCCATACGATATAATAGGCTCTCTGCCAACCAATGAGGAAGTGACCTTATTGTATTGTTAAGCGTGTAAGGCAGGAATAAAGTGAGCGCTCATCTCGAGAGCGTGAAAAAAAGAAGTACCACTCAGAGCGGACTCCAGGCTTCAAATGACTAGTCAAGCATATTCAACTCTATCTCTAACGATTGCTATTTCATCTCCATGAAGAGAAGATGAGCTTCCTTTATTCTGACAAGAAGAAGTTTTTCGATCCGATTTATCATTTATTCTCTTCAATAGCGCCGATAGCATTTCGTCAACCATGAAGAATTTCGCTACAACTCTGTATAGACTAAACGAACAACCGGGGAAGGGCATTTTTTTTTTCTTTTTTCCCAGACTATGTATCCTATCATCTCTATAGGACTCTTTCAATCCACCGCCGGAATGGCTTTCTGTATTTTCGGAAAGCAGATCTTCCTTTTTCATTTGCTTCTTTGCTTCAGCTTCTCGCACTACAACTGGCGCCTGTTCTAAGAGATATGAAAGCTCTTGCCCGGACTTCACTTAGGAGATGGTCTGGCCTGGCATAATAGAGAAAGCCGTCCTGTCCATACTGGTCCTAGTGCTCCGTCATCTACCGGCATATTGGATATCCTCTTTTGAACCTACTTATCCCTACTTCCAGCTTGGAAGAGATAGACCTATAGATTTTTCTTTTGTTCACTTATGATTCACTATTCTCTTTTGCGTCCGGGCTACTCCCCTTTCTTGATTCACGGGTGGGTTCCGGCATTCCCTTCCGTGCGTCCATACTGTAGGTAGGCTTCCTTTGTCTACGAGGCGAAAGCGCCGGGAAATGGGTTTCGTTTCCAAAACGGCTAAAGCTGCTACACCACCGTATTTCGGGTTTCAACCGCTACTTGACAGTTGAACCGGAGAAGCTTTCTTTAGCATAGAGATCTTGATTCAACCCCCGAATGGGATTCTCTTTCTTAAGCATTTAGGGGGCCCCTCTCCGCATACGCTGCTCCTGCCGATCTCTACCGTACGGAAATTCCAAGAGTTGATGTATCAGCTCCAATCTTTTAGATACTGCAAAAGGGGTTGAATCTCTTTCTTCTTATGGCATTTGTCTTCCTATCTTGTCGCGAGACTGGTGGTCATGTTGATGGGGGTCCCACTAAGGCATCTCGTGCTCTTTATCTATATTGACTCAATCCTGGGAAGTTAGCCGTCGGCTGGGTAGTAAGATTGATTTATTAATTCAAAGCCAACCTCTCTGGAACCTCTAGGAGATCGATCTCCATAAGCAAAAACATCTGTTTAGGCCGCCGCATAGGCAATCACACATGAAGATCTTTTATCGCGCGATTTGGATATATAAAATAGTATCTTGGAGGCAGGGTCTTACGTCCATCCACCGACGGCCGGGTCTCTTCTTTCTGTCGACCGCAGAAAGTATCCTTACGTAACTATAAAAACAGAACCACTAAGGAGAGTAAAATGCAAAGGGCTTGATCTAGAGGGCAAAAATGCTCCATTTTGCGACTTTACAGGCCCCCTAAGGGCACCCCATGTGACGGTCTTACGGCCGAGCTTTTTCCTTAGTCACATTCACTTTTCGGGTTGGTACCAACGGACGCCGCTACTCTTGTTAATGGGTTCCCAGAGAGGTCATATCCTGCTCGCCGAGACGCACTTTTCTAACTAAAAAAAGGGGGTCCTCAGGTTATGTAACCAATTCATCAATGAAAAGGAGCTCTGCCCATCTGCAACTGCAACTGCCGTGACTGAGTCTTCTTAGCTTGATCTACGCGGTCTCACTTCTTATAATAAGAGATTTTCCATCTCTCTATACTCTATAGGGCGGCCAGTCCAGGAGACTCAAGATATAAGTAAATGTCATCCAGTTCAACACCCGAAGTGGGGTTGTTCAGGCACCTGCGGCAGGTGGGTATTCAAGGTATTCGCGCATTTGCCTATCTTAAATTGGCACTACAGCCGTTGGCGTTGGAGAAGATTCATTCCTCCTTGCAGTGGAGGTTCCAAAAGAAGGGCCGAAAGTCCTCTATTCTACTCTGAGGTAGACCTAAAGTAAAGATCTGGAGTACTTTATTCAATTCCTGGATTTGCTGAAAGGGCAAAAGAAGCGCTATTTCACAATTTTACAGACCCCGTAGTGGTATCGCCCACAGAGGTTCCAAAACCGGCGTTTTTATATAGTGACGTTGAGCTTTACGAGGGGAGAAGACCGGGGTCAGCCGCTACCGGAGGCGAAAGAGAAGAGACAATTGGATTCAATCCATGCCCGGGACACGCGAGATCCTAACCAGCGTTAGAATGAGCAGATCGACCAAGTAATCCTTGAACCCCTTTTTCTTTTGGAATCGAATCCTCAACCACAGAGGCTTCCTCTAGCCTAGTCGCCCCCGAATGAATGCTTTATAGAGATAGAGTACCAAGGAGCAAAGCCGCCCTTTCGGCCCCTTCCTTCTTCTGATCAGCCTTTCAGGGCTGGTGCCCGGGCTAAGCAAAGAAAAAAGGTGAGTGATTGCCACGGCTGAAGACTAAGTGGTACCCTAGTTTCCATCTACAGATGAAGGGGATAGATTCTCCAATACTGCTATGAAAGATGGAACCCGCATCTTTGAAGAACATGCAGGGGGGCTATACTGCCGCCTATTCCTCTATTCCTTTTATTCCTTTAGTAAGACCCCGATGGACGCATTCCAGTCTTGTACTTTGGCTCCTCCGGATGATGCAGTAATAAAAAAACGAACGTTTTAGGCCCGCTCTGATGATCACCACGTGGATCTGTTTTCGTGGCTTCACACGCATCTATTTAGCTTTCTAGCCTGGCTCGCGAAGTCTAGCCTGCTTTCATAAAGAAGGATGTCCTGCCAATAGTCCTGTTCAGGAGAACAATAGCTTTCAAAGAAGCTCCGGGAGACCGATTTTACTAAAGAAAAAGCGCCGTTTTCAATGCTTCAATAGGCAATCAGGGTAAAAAAGTACCAATTCTATTAGATGTCTTATAGGCGAATTGATCTCTTTCCGGCCCATGACTGGCTGTAGCACAACTAGAGCCCCTAGCTACCTCTTCTTCCGACCGAGCCCTGGTCTCTTCGTGAAATGGATATGTGTTCCTTTAGCGCTGTACGCCATATACTATCTAAGATAGAACTTCGCAGCCTATGCTGCCTGTGAAGGCTGCTCACTCTTTACTTACTTATGGCATTTCACCTTGGGAAGGCCTACAAGTGTCCGTAAACAAAAATGCTAGTTGAGGACCTCTTGAAGGGTAAGACGCGCGAGGACCGGTTGTAACACTATATCTATTCGCCCCTGGAGTCTTGATCCTAGGTTGACCCCTTGCTCCCAGAAAAAGAGCAATTTATGGAAAACAAGCCATCATAAAATAAACATTTTTTTAAGTTGACACCAAAACATAACCCACGGGTTCGCCCGATAAGGCATAGGAGGAAGTTTCATCGAGGTGAATTTGCACTGTTTAAGTATGGCTTATGGCTATGCATTTCTAACAGAAGATAGCATTGATCCGA
The DNA here is from genome assembly GCA_034509735.1 of Sesamum alatum. Classification (NCBI taxonomy): domain Eukaryota; kingdom Viridiplantae; phylum Streptophyta; class Magnoliopsida; order Lamiales; family Pedaliaceae; genus Sesamum; species Sesamum alatum. The sequence goes on from JACGWO010000012.1 coordinate 17,763,905, forward strand.
GATTTTGGAACAAGGCTTTTCAAGCCGAAGATTGTTAAGTAGATTCCAAATACGAAGATAAAGAAGGGCCGCTTTAACGCACTGCGCTAGAGGCAAGGGTCGCGGGGAGGTTTAGATATTTGTATATATAAAAGATAATCATGCCCAGTCCCATTAGCTATAAAGTTTATGATCATAAAGTCAAGTTAGTGCTGAGCATAGATAGGTATGCGAGCCAAAGAGAAAGAGGAACTACCCCGGGCCTGAGGTTCTTTTCTAGACCAAATTAGGCGTCAGATGAAGGATTCGCCGAAAAAAGAACTACAGAGACAAGGGAATATTTCACAGAGGCTTTCGACCCCGTTGTTCAGACGTCGACGAACCAAGAGATCCTGTCTCTCACGAGGAGGCGTAAACAAATCTACCGTAGAGCGTGTTCATAAGAATCTTGTACACATAGGCCAATGCATCATTACCAGACCTCCTGGCCTCTAACCTGCTCTCGAAGAGTGAGCTAACAAAGCCTTTGAAGGGGCTTTCCCTCATCTCAAAGAGGTAGCCAGAGAGTGGTATCACAGTGTAGCCAAGGCCTCTTGCATACTTGAACTCCTCGCCTTCGTTCACCTACCATTCCAGTAGTTCAGCAGAGCTGCTATTGAATCCGGGTTAGTAATAAGACGACGAAACTAGAGGAGTGACGGTTTAGGCTTTTTTTTTTCTCTCAACTTTCTTAGTCCAGTTGATGCTCATCTTTCTGGTATGTCCAATCTCAAAAGGCGAGATCTGACCCTACTCGCTGTGTACTTGACTCCAATACGTAAATATAAAACTCAGGTAGGGGTCCCTCCGCTGATAAGGCGGCTTCTAGAGCACGTGGTTCTATCATACTACTTGTCTAAGGAACCAACAATTGTTGGAGGATGGCTACGTTAGGGACCTGATCGTGGACCACCCTTTTAGCGTTCTTTCTCGTTATTATGCCTGTGATCATTCCTCATCTTATCTGGCATCGGTTGTAGCCTACCGTTGATTTAATAGTGGCAGCATAGTCATGAATTACACGAAAGTAGCCCCTTTTTAAGGAGTGGATGGATCGGGCAGCCGTGCTGGACTTCGGGATGGAGCACCAAGAAAGGTAGGAGAGGCATATGGGGGATTGATCAGTAGAAGCCTAAGGCAGCCGGATCTCCTAGGGGTATGGTTCGCCGAATAGCAAAACTAAATCTTCCAAGCGGACATAGACCCGATTCATTCCTAAGCTTGCTTTCTTGCAGCAATATTCTCAGTCCGAGAGTTCTGGAGAGAAGAGAAAGCTTCAGGCCATTGCTGGTTCGTATGATCCAGCTTCCAGTACAAAGGTAACTAAGAAAGCCAAACTTGGACTTTATCTTATCTTTGGATTGGCTACGGTATTCTGCCTCTATCCGGAAAGCGTGCTCTTGGGTGCCGATGGGATGGATTTAGACTGCGGTGAAGTATTTACCCTTACGATCGTCTCAAAGCTAGGTTGGTAGCTAAGGAATAGTTCCTGGGTTACTCTAAGCTAGTAAGGAGATACAACTAAAAGAAAGAAGCTAGCTATATAAGAAAGCAATCGCGCGCTTCGCACTCAAGCAAGGGTGCTGTAGGGAACTACGGAGATAGAGCACAGCGCTCAGAAAGAGATCAAGCGCTAGCGTGATAGCTCTCGTTGATAGACTTAACTGAGCTATGGAGGGATGTCGCTCGTCAACGTCCGTTGCCCGATCCGGTCGTCCATCTCGGAGTCATCAACATCTCTGTTATCGGATATAAGTGGTCTTACCCCATAGAAAGCTTGATCTATCTGCCTCACCATTTTGTCGTATGCCTTTCGATCCGTCCAGTGAGAGACCAAAGCATTGCCATTGCACGGATACCCAATCCTACAACTTGCTCAGTTTTCTATGTCCAAACGTACGGACATAACTTTGATTAAGAAGTGAACCCATCGTATAGCCCAACTTGTGACTACGAGTATAGCTACCGAACATAGAAACCCAGGGAGATTAGCCCCGGTACTCGATAAGAGTAGACTGCCGGTTGCTTTGCCTAAGCCAAGCTTCACATTAAACACAAGAATTGGGCAGATTCCATTGGATTCCCTTTTTCTGTTATAAGCAAAAAAAGATACCAAAGATATTCCGCTCAAGGAGGAAATGCTTTTTAATGATCTCTAGCTCTTTCCCACCAGCTCGTTCTTTACTAGGTATCTAGGCGAATCCGCCGGGTTAATTCAACGTAAAGAAAGCTCATTAGGTCAAAACAAAACTAGGGGAGTGCTTACTAATAGCGAAAGGTTAACATCTCTCCGCCCTTATTAGTAGTAGCGAAGATCAGGTAACTTCGTGCTGTAAAACGACAGGTTGGTAATGAAAGGCAATGTACTAAGAAAGCGCAACTCTATTATATCTTTATCGATAAAAAGCTGGAAGAAAGGCGAGAAAGAAAGGTTGCCTACTACTAATAAGGGCGGGTAAGAAAGAGAGGTGAGGTGACTAGTTTAGTAACTTTATTCAATCTAAAAGGTTGGCTAAGTGCCCTATCCGCCTTTAAGTGAAAGGGGGCATCCACCGAAAATGGCAGCGGGAGGTCCAGTGAACACTTTCAGAACACTAACCTTTTTGGCGGGAAAGATGGTGTGCAAAGAGGCGACAGACAACTAGTCGAAAGGAAGGCTAGAAGCGGAAACCAGTAGGCTATATGACGTAGCAGGGACCAATCATACCCAGATCCGGCCCAAGCGGACACGGTGATTAGACGTTGAGCGGAGCTCTTCCTGCGGTCTCACAGTTTAGGCTCTTGCTTCCTTCACCTTACGGAATATGCCATGTGAGAGGAGTGCAAGATCCCCGGGCGAGGGTAGTCGAAATTCGGGACGTAGCTAGGCCTTACGAGGGATATATGTCCCCGCCGCTCTCTCCCGACTGAACTAGTTATGATGAAATCGATTCCTAACAGCGGATTCTCTGCATCTAGGGTTCTGGCTTTAATCGGCGTAACGACTGCTTTCGATGGCAATCCTTTCTGTGCCCCCATCTTGAAAGCGAAAGAAGGAAGTAAACAACCTGAAAGCTTAGTATGGTAAGATAGTTTTCCAACTCCTATTCGAAAATATCCTTTTTTCGTCCATCGGGACTTTCTTTCGAACTGGCTTTCTAGCTTCCTTGCGATACTAGTCTTCATCACTGGGCCTTCAAAAACCTATTCTATTAAGATAGCTTACCAATCAAAAAGGAGAGCATTCGTATCTAGACTTTCAAGACGAAAACTGCATAAAATAAAAGAAGTAGCTAGTTGAAGATCTATATATTTTATATAGATATCAAGAAAGCTTCAATTCAAGCTCGCCTTACTTTATCAGATAGGGGAAAGGAAAAAGATGTGTAGAAGACGAAACGAGCCCTGTTTGCTTGTCTATGTGGAATTCCTTTATTTCGAACGAGTTTCATTCAAAGCAATCCCTGCTTTCTTATCATTTAAAGCCTTGGCAGCAGTCCATTCCTACCGTGCTCCGGCTATTCTATCTGTCTGTGTATCGCGTAGAGCACGTACTATGAATCCTAGTCCCCTAGTGTAAGGGGCTTGTGGGTTCCTTCTTGCATTGCAGTGAAGTAAGGAAGGATTTCTCTCGTCCTTGAGGTGTGGGACCATTGGCCTTGACTAACCCCCACAGGATTCGAATGATTTCCTTTGTTGAGTGAGGAGGGCTTGAAAGAATCTCTCTTCCGTCTAAAGCCAGGGAAGTCTAGACTTGCTGCAAGTTGAGCCATAGCCTAGTTCTTCTTTCGTTTACCAACTACCAACCGTCCTTGCTAATGCTAATAAAATGCTTTCTAATGGGATGCCCTTCTAAAATGTAAAATGATAATGAAAGAAATGCCTTTCTACTGAGCTGCTTTTTCATAGCTAAAGTAGCCAGGTCCTTTTAAAGACCGAACAAATAGGGCAAGATTGGACCGGCTATCAACTACTTTTCTTTTAGGCGGGATTCATTGGAATTGTAACTGCGAATGGAAGTGGGTCTGCTAGCTATGATGCTGCTGAAGGAGCCGGGACTAGATACAGGTCTCGATCTCACTCTATAAAGTCAAGGCGAGGATACTATCAAAACGCTTCTCAACCATAGAAGCAATGCTTGGATCAAATAGTTTATATAGAGGTGGGGATTCCTACACGATCGAGATAAAGAGAATAGAGAACCACTCCATAAACAAGACAAGAGAGTATTCGATAGACAAGCCCCTTCCTTGTTCCTACAAGCAAAGAGAAGAGATGGAGAGAGATGGGCTTCCGAGGAACGCAGTGGCTTGCTGGCTTTTGTTTCAGTTCATCTTTCTTCTTCTTTTGTTGTTAAGCGTCCATAGGTTAATTTTTAGCTTTATCTATTTTTCTAAAAAAGAAATATGCGCCCCTCCCCTCTTTTCTGTTGAGTTCATCTCGTAGAGGGAGGGCGTGTTAAAGCCATCGCATAGGGGGCTCCCTTATAAACTCTCACAAGGATTGATAATAAGCATCAATTCGGGGGATCAAAAGAAGAAATAATAAATAGATAGATTCTATCTGTATTCCCACCTCAAGCTCGGTCGTTGGCTGTCCTCCTCAATCGATTGGACTATGGCGAATCGCTTGTGGATAGGTCTTAGGGAAAGTTTAAGACGCTATTGCTCCCAACTGGTCTTGATCGGTTTGTCGGTCCAACAAAGAAGTCCACTCTAGTTCCTTCTCCTGTCCGGTCGGAAACTGGTATTCTGTTTATGGTGTAAGGGTTGGCAGCAAAGGAGCTGAAGTCGAAAGCGAGGTGGAGTGAAGCACGGTCGGCAACAGCTAATTGGCTTAGGCGATTCTTGTTGTGGGCGTAGGGTAGGACTCTCTTTCGAGTTTCAGGGGTGAATCCTCATATAAAGGACTCCCATCCCCGGGAAAGTCCCCAACTGGATCAATCTTTGTTGGCTGGCTTGCTTTCCTTGGTTGGTGGATAGGACGAATCCCTGCTATCAATAAGGCTTTGGGATGGATTATCCACTTCGCACACAATGCTAAAGAACATAACTTTGCTTATTTCGAGCGAATGTAAAAATCTCAGAATATGGGCTTCACCAATTGCTTGTCTTTCTTTAGTCACGCCGCGCCTAAGTCTACGGTAAGACTCTGGCTGCCACAACTCTCTCTTTCTTTGATAAGTTCACTTCAATAATTTCTCGTAAGGAATCAAAAGAACTGGAATACCAAAGGGAATCAAATACTACGAAGATGGAGCGGAATGTTGAGAATGGGAGCCAAGGAATAAAACTTGGATTGTCATTGTCTTATCGTCCTGTCGTCAGCTGCTACAACTAACTCAAGTAGAATAGGGGCTAAGCTAATTACTGAGAATAAGTCAGCAGAGAAAAAAAACGTGGAATGGAATCGGTAGTGAAGCCAGGACGTCGAATGCTACTCTAGAGCCGATTCATAAAGAACCTCGAAATACACATCTGAATTCGGTTCAGTGACCACTTTCTCGACTCAGCATTTTCGGAGGGAAAGTTCCTTCCGGTCTGGGTGAGTTCACGAATCAGATGGAGAGCCACCCATCCTAGGTATGAGTCACGTGGACGCTGCAGAGCATCTGCTTAGGAAAGAGTCGGGATCTTCTAATGTACAAAGATCCCCTAAGGGACTTTCTTTAGATACTGCTCCTACGGATAGGATAGATAGTTAGCTCTTGCGTTTAGAGAAAGATTAGACTATACATGGGGTTCCCAAGTCTTTCTAGGGGAAGTTCATTAGACATCTATTCTCCCGAAGGCAAAAGGAAGGCTATGCACACGAAGCTAAAGTGGGTGACGGAATTCGCCAGCGATGATAGGGAAAATCCTTCTTCAACATATAGATTTCTATCAGTGCCATGTGCTGGCATGGGCCTGGTCCTTCACTAATGAATATGTCCAACCGGTATCAGATATGGCCTGATCTGTGAATCGGTGTCGTGTCAAGCAATCCATCCGGCTTTGGCGTTTACAGCCTTTGAAAATAGAATCTCTTATTCCTCTTCAATCGGGTGACTTCACTACCTTACCTTGAGAGGGTGTTCTAAGTTTCCAAATAAATGGGTTCATGAGCGAGGTTCTATTGAATCCGGTCTTAGTCGGCCTTACCAGCTGTCTGAGATGAGCGTCCAAACCGAATCGATCTTTTTGCCCCCCTCAGCTATCCCTTCCCGTCTTCGTTTAGCAGCGAACTCAAGGATGGCCTTGATGTATGAGCCAAAAGGAGGTATCCATAGATACCAACCAAACTAGCTAGTCAGGGCGAAGCATTCTTAGCATTAGTAGTTTTGGCACGATAGACTCATGAGATTAGACCTCATGATGGGCTCTAAGCTCTATTCCTACTTTGGTCAAGGCGTAAATAAAGAGATGAGTTCGATTCAAGCATCCGAACAATAAAGCCAACTGGGTTCAGATAGCCCAAAGCACAAGCATGAATAGCGGACAGGGATATAGTAATATCATACTTACTTAGTACATAGACCACTAAAGAACTCAAGGGCATCCTCAGCACCCTACTTGATAACAGAATAAGGGACAGACGGGAGGAATGGGATAACTACAATGGCTGGACAATAGAAGACTGGGTCTATCTGCTGTATTGGGGGACGATGGTAGAATAGGGCTTTGGCTTTGGTTCAGTAACCCGAACATTTGATCCTTCCGAAGAAACATACCTAACGGGGAAATCGTAGCTAGCGTAATCCTATCCGTCACTAGCAAGAAAAGAAGTTACTTCTCTTTACCGGAGTTTTTAGTATTTAAAAATATCATAGAAATTCAATAAAATACAATAGTGTAACAATATCATATGAAGGGTTTTAAAAACGAGAAATAGACTGAAAGGTTTGAGCTCGACCAGAAGACTGAGAACAATACGACTTACTTTAGCAATGACGAGACCGTTACATCTACGTCTCAGCTATGGAAGTTCCACTCGGCATAGCCAGGATGGAGCTACTGGAATTGGTATGCCCTGGATAATTACTAAGCCACTGCTCTCCCCATCCGAGAGGAGCAGCAAGAGCTAGCATAGAATTACCAGCTAGCACAGAAAATCCGTCCTAAGACTGCGCTGCGAATATGCCTAAGACTGCTCCAGACCCCGAAAGCCTAGAAGTAAGCAATAACTCTTAACGATGCAAGGAATAGCTATCGTTTCGTGTCCAAGTCCAAGCACGGGCTGAGACTTACCAACTGAGATGGATAGGCTGGGGCAGCTAGTATTGAATAAGAAGAAGCTTTTTCTTATTCCCCGCTACTTGGCGAATTGAGTGCACTACTAGCAATGAAGGGCGCATCAGCTCCTATCTTTACGGTTGAAAAATCCCTTTTAGCTGAGGAATGAACTAGTGTTCAGAGATCTATGAGGGCAACATCTCAATCTGAAACCCATCCTTGACAAATCAGCTCAGTTTAGTTCAGTTCAGTTATGATAGTAGTCGTGGTAGAGGAAACCGAGACACCAAGATTTGTTCCCACTGTGGTGTTGAGGGTCATACTGTGGATTACTGCTATGATCTGCATGGCAGGTCTTCTGCTCCTCCTCGTTATGCCAATCATGCCCTTACTTCAGATACTGAGGGTACTCAGACATCCATGTCAGGACGAGATGGGACCTCTGACAATTTAGTGCTTTCTAAGGAGTTGTATCTGAAGTTTCTTCAGTTCCAGGATACTACTCAGCAACATTTTTAGTGTTCAGCAACAGAGTGATCCACAGCGGTTCTAGCACACATTTGAAACAATCCTTCTTACCAATTATATTCCAACAAGACCGGTTACGAAAGCTGCTCCCTCTAGGTATGAATGTGCAGCTCCCCCTCTGCTTCTACTTATACATACGAATCTGAAGTCATATTTCAATCTCTTTATTCTCCCGTCGATAGTCACTATCCCCTTCGATAACTATCACCTCCGTGAAGGAGTGAGTCTGTCCTGGCCTATATTCACTAGTGGGATGACCAGAAAGAGTCTTGTCTCCGTTGTCACTGGTCTTATGTCCATTGGGTTTCCTCTCCAGCCCGCCTTCAAGATACTTCATTCAGTAGAGCGTGAAACTCGTCTTGTCACAGATCCATGACTCTTTCAGAGCCTCGGGAAAAATCCACATTCCGACCCGATATAAACTAAGCAAAGCCTACCTTTAGACTCGCTTA
>JACGWO010000012.1:17774592-17777175 GCA_034509735.1 Sesamum alatum
GAATTCTTTTAACTGCTAACAAGTTTATCCAATTCTTATCGATTAGACCGATGAATAGGTTCGTAATAAGACTGTAATGTCATGTCCCGCTTGCCTCCTATTGCTCGATCGGGCAAGACACGGTTCCGGTAACCCGCCTCCTTGGATGTTACAAGAGCGCGGGGGCAGTAACAATAAAAAATAAGGGCCGGGTATGAGATAGGATAACGCCCCTCCCCCCAAAAGTCATATGCTTGGTCTCTAGAGAAATCAGTACATTGATACACGGGAGTCGCAGTCCAGTCTACCTTTCTGATGTACCCCATCTAATCCATAACACCGGGAGGGCCACTAAAACTCTACTACTACTTTATTTTTTATGGAAGCTTGCTTTTCAAATGTATTCGTACCTTTTCTATTTCCCCACTCTAAGGAGGATAGTTGATACATTTCTGGTTGAGCTTAGGCAGACAAGTTGACATCATCCGATCTCGGACCGACGATCACTCTATTACTCCACACACTGCCAACAGAAAGCAGGAATGCTCGTTCCGATACTGTATGGGTGGAGGGGTAGAAGCCGACTAAACTAAGGTCCAGAAGGGGAAGATCCAATAGAACAACCTGTAGAAACCTGTTCAAATTCAAAAAAAAGTAGAGAAAGGCCACAGTTAATAGAAGTAAAAGATGGGGCAATCTCGTCTCGAGAAAGTTAGTAGCGTTCAGTGTGTCAAGAATCTACCTGTTTAATCCCTTCATCTCCTGCCTCACATGGCTCGTTCGATGAACCTGATTTCTCTCTTTCGAACTTTTGTTCTTCTGCCATCTGTTATCCAAGCAGGCCTAAAAAGAATATCTCCTTGACTGGCTACCTTACAGGAAGAAATTTGATAAGAAAAAAAGAAAGCTTGAAAGAGCTCGGCTTGAGACAGTATACGACTGTACACAAAGAAAATCTTAAATAAGAAAAGATTTCACAAGCAGGGAAAAGCCAGACTGAAAGACTACTACTGGTTTTACCTTGCCGTCAGAGAAACTTTGAATTCAGAGTTTCTCTCATTTATTTATTTAGATAGTTGACCATCTTTCTCTCTATTACCGGTTTTTTATCGTTTGTCTCGGTCATCATAACACAAAGGTTTCAAAACCTTGGAATCTATAGTAGTTCTAGGAGAGGTTGATAGCCCTGTTCAGGTGCATGCATGCTGAAACGCGCATTCTCGCCCGGACACTGAGAATAAGGTTATTAAATAGAGGCATGTCTTTCCCTTCCGCTAACCCGACGTAGAAACTCCCTGCCAAGATTGTTGAAATCTTTATTTTCATCAATTGTGGAAAGAAGAGAAGAAACACGGTTTTGTGTGGTCTCCATTTCGAAACTTTTATTCATAACAGGCCACCTACTTTTTTTGCAATCTTTCAGGAGTCGTCCTTAAGGGATTTTCGTTATAGTTATAGCCGCCTCATTCACTTACAGTTTTGGGGTTCTCAATGATGTCAGCTTTCGCAGCATAGGTGGGAAAAACCTTCCCTAACTTGACCACCGACCAATGCATGAGGAGAGAGTCTTCTGCTCTGACATGCCACGGAAGAAACTACTCTACTACGTGATAGCATACTACTTGAACCTACAGCTGCTCCTTTATCCTGGCCAAACCAACTCCGGGGGCTTAGACCCGAAGGTGTGTGGGCGGACTTAGGCCTAGGCTGAAAAAAAAAGGAAAGATCTTATCCCAACAATCTCTTTATCCAGACCGCCCGTTCAGAACGGCCTGTGTGAACTCATTCATCACGGGGCAATCCTTCCTGGAGAATGTGCTACTCCCAGTCCTAAGCCTTTATGGAGTGAACTATAGTGGGTTGCAATGTTCTCTTCAAAATGGGTATCCGTTTCCGAAGAGCTTGTTCTCCTTCCACTATGTCTTGATCTTTCCATAGTACTGCTCCACGGTCCCAGATTGTGAGTGAAAGAAGGTCTTTGTCAATCTATTGCCTCCAGAGAAAAAAGAAGATGTATGATGCCTCAGCTCCGGTCAATGATAAATTCTAAAGAAATAAATAGTCACACATGGAGATATACCCTAGTTTGAGGGTTCTCCGGTAAGGAAATTACAGAATAATGTATATTCTCAATAACCATTTATTGTTCCTATGATTTATGTGGTAATTATCTTAGTCCTATGCTCTTTTACGAATGGTATGCCAAAATAAAATAAGTCATCATAAAAAGATCACAGTAGTAGCCGAACCATAAAAAATTAACATGACATAGCTTCATTAGAATTCATCAATCATCAAAAGATTTTCATAACCTATCATTCACTCTTCAACAGTGTTGAGGCATTATATAATCAGAAAATCAGAAGGAGCCATGGGTTCATAAGCGGCGAGAGTTTATCGTCTTGCCCGGAATCTTGAATCATTCATTTGTAAGTTGCCATCAAAAACACAGTTTATGACTAAGGACTTGAATAGGTCAAAATCTGTCTTGTGCAATGAGTGTTTGTATACAAGGATCGAAGGCGTACTAATAAAATGCATTGGATGCAATTACAAGACTCGAACTGGCATCGACCCCATTCCTACTTCTCTTGCGTCCTTTCT
>JACGWO010000012.1:17777675-17780175 GCA_034509735.1 Sesamum alatum
TTCCCTTAGCCCACAAGCACTAAGTAAGTCAATTACCTTTTTTCTTCTCTTTTGTCCTCTTTTTTTTATTAAAAAAAGAATCCAGATATCTCCGAGAAACTACACTAAAGGGAACTGGTAAGTATAGACGATGCCTAGAAATGATAGTAACACCTGGGGTGACGCCTTCGAAATACCAAATCCCAGCTTAAGTCCACAAAAGGTCTACACTTTAACTAGGAACAGAAAGGTTAGCGAAATAACCGCGTTGCTCGATCAGTGAAACCAGAGTGGTGGTCTTCTGGGACGATACATTCGTAATGAATCTATCCTAGTTTGCCCAGTAATGTTGTGGCTGCAATGCGTAGTCCGTCGTTCTCTGAACCATTCTTTAGGTGAGAGAAAAACTTCTCTTTAAAAATGAATGGAAGGTAATAAATAAAAAACTGCCTGTAGATAAGTCTATAAACATGCTATTTTGACGTGATGTAAGAATCGATTATATTATATACTATATTAAGTCACTTGATACTGACTTACTCCCAAAAGCATGCTATGCTCAAACGGAGAAGCCGGTCCGTCCGATTTAAGTTGAAGTCAATTCACGGGGAAGAAAGAGCTGGCGATCTTTACTCGTCCATCACTCCCACTTGAAGTTAAGAGGTAGTAGGAGCATGAGATGAGGGCTCACACAGATACGAATGTTGTCAAAGCTACTAAGGAAGAAAAACCCCAGGAATTGAGTTCTTATTCTTATGGGGAAGAGTGAACACTATGATTGGTGGGGCCCCTCCTTATTTGAGTTCGCACCTGATAATCGTATCATCAAAAAGACATTGACTAGACTTGAGAGCATTCTCATTAAGTAGGTACGATCGCCAATAAACTTGACTTTGATTTCACTCTGACTTGCCCAAATCTATGAATTGCGTCATATAAGGATCAAGATAGATTACTTTTGTCATATTGATCATCAGTCAAAGGGGCGGGTTAGGCGAGAGTAGGCAACTAGCCCATTCTTGCTAGAACAATTGACTACCAGACTTGTATACAAGAATCAAAGAGACAGAGGCCTTTGGGAATCCAGGAGAGCTTAGGTGAAGGCTCGAATAGCTTAGTTGTTAGTTGAAAGACTCTGTATGGGGTGTTCTTTCTATAAAGTTATAAACGGAAGGATCTTGCTTTCTAAAAAGCCATAGTCAGGCAGAAAGCAGTGTGCAGTCAGCCAGTAGATGACGCCAGAGAGGGATTTGTCAAAGCACGGATAGGAGCTCTACCACGATATGATCTCTCTCATTGAGAAAGCGCTATCAAAGCCGCTGCCCCAATAGCTTCGTTCAGGAGCGAACAACCACTAAATTGCTTCTTAAATGGAGGAGCGGAAGGGGCAAAGTCAACGACTGAGGCCAGAAGGTATGTGAAAGTAGAAGCCAAGGACAGAGAGAGCGGAGGAGAGGACTGATTGAATGAATGTCATTTCACGCTGATAGGAATGGGGGTTATCCCCGTATATTCTATTTCTCCTGTCTTATTGATCAATGGTATGCCATGAGATGCTTCGCCCGGAGGATCATTCATGGTGAAGATCCCAACATGATCTACTCGCTCAAGTCTGATTAAAGCACTCCAACCAACCCAACAAAAGAAGTAACGGGTACTACTGGAATGAAATCGGCATCTAATTTCATTTCGGGTCGGGATCCAATTCTCTTATAGAAGAAATGGATTGATATGGATTTTCCCAGCTGCATTGTCATCATCTCACTTCCTCTTCATGACAGAAAAGAAGAAGTTGCTTGACTCAGTGTACGAGGTGAATGAGGGGCTACTTAATGAAAAGAGAAACCCGCCACTAGAGCGGAAGAAGTCTTCTATACTCTATTTGACAATACCAGCAAGTCCGTCTTCTCGGCTGACGTGACGGCTGAATGGATTGCCTCTACATCAGGGATAATTTTTGAATTTGAATGTGTTATATCCGCGATAATCTCATTTCTTTCGATGGATCCAATCGATTTTTCTTTAATGTTAAGTCGAAGTCTATTTCTCGCCCGCTCTGGAGTCAACTTCATTCCTCTCAGTTTTTGAGTTGTCAAATAAATCCGAGTTTCTTTCAAAGCTTCGGAGTCTGCCAGGCACGACATTGCCTCTCCCATCGGGTCTCGCCATCCACCGCGCCTGACACTCCAAGCAGCACGCACTGCATTCGGTCCTATGGAAAGGAGTTGTTGGACACACCCTCGGGCTCCTCTTTATTCTATTGTGTACCTCGGTGCTTCTTACTTGGGAATCCCTTACCGCTCCGTGGGTTCCAATCATTCAAGACAGAGGAAAAAGCTTGGCTTGATGAGAAGGGAGAAATAAATTCCTTTCCATTCCCATATACGAACGAGCTTCATGAATCGAATCCACGGAATCTAGTGAACGAGACTGAATCAAGAGTTTAGAAAAGGTTCATCATTTGGAAAACTTCCTCTTTCGTCCACTCCAAAAGTGGAAGCGAGAAGCAGATTTATTGCTA